>CATIWR010024976.1:0-28142 GCA_949677035.1 Omphalea diandra
TATATATATATATCATAATCTGATCCTTATGTGGATTTGCCTATAATAGTACACAATAAAATGAATATATGATATAAAATAAAATAAAAAATGCGAACATATTAAAGAAATATTAGAAAGAAAAATCTTAAAATGAAATGAATCACTCAAACTCCACCGCCAAAGCATTTATAATCTAGATACACCAAACTGAAACAAATAAATTAATAAGTTCACAATAAAGAGAGCAGAAGATGAAGATTGCAATTCATTTCCTGCATTTTCTCCGAGAGCAAAAGGAAAATAATATGAATCATACCTTAGCAGTGAACTAACTACTTTTTTTCTTGATTGGAGATCGACTGCGATTATTAGCTGAAGAGAGTTTAGGGTGTGAAGTAGATTTGTATCCTCAATAATATCATAAGACGCCACGGTAGCAGAAGATATTTTATTATGATTCTGGAAATAAAGGTTTTCGATTTGATTTGGCTTTCTATATAATATGGATTACGGAGATGCTTTGTGTCAGGTCTTCCGTTCTACGTAGTGAAGTGCGAACGCGCCTTTGATTCCTTTCGTTCTTTTCCCCGTTTTAAAGCTGCGGTCAATGGTTATTTTGGCAAATTTTTTGTTTTTTGTAATTTTATTATTATTATTTTTTGGTCAAGTTGTAATTTTATTATATGAAGTTTGATAATTTAATTTCATTATGAATTTTTATTTACGAATTTATGCTACTAATTTTTCAATTTTTGTAATCATATCATAAATCTAAATTTTAAATTAAATTAAATATAAAATTATTAACATACTGCAAAATACAATAAAAAACTATTATATGGATGATTTAATTGAATAAAATATATTAAATTGGGGAAAAATTAATTTTTCTTATAACTTGCATAGTTTTTGTTGATAATTTCAAAATAATAAATAAAATCATATAATACATTTTCTTTTTTAATGACTTAATATGATACAAATTTATTGTAATTTTTTTTGTCATAGCACTGTATAATTATAAATTTAATTTGATCTAACATTTTGTAAAAGTTAAAGATTATTGCATAAATTACTAAAAATTAAAAATTTATTATAAATTTAAATTATTAAAATTTACAAATTTTTATCATTAAACTCATAAAATTTTATATACTAATAGATTAATAATTTTTTTTACATATTATAAATATGTGAATTAATAGTTTGGTGGTAAAGTTGATAAAAAGACGCAAGATATTAAGAGTGTCAAAATTTTCTTTCATGGATTTTTAAAGATGTAAAAGAATTATTTTTCTCAAAAAAAAAAGTAAAAAAATTATGTAAAATTTATATATTTATTCATAAACTTAGGACAACAATAATAATATTGACCACGAAGCACGTACTTTTTTTTTTCTTTTTTTTTTTTTTCCCGCAAGGGAAGGAGCAGCCCACTTATAATCTTAATTTTATCAATTATTTTATTTTAGGCTCTGGTATTTTTTAGTAAGAAAAAGATACAATATATATATACAAAGTCAAAATAAAATAATGATGTGGCAAAATTTGTTTGATTTTGACTGTATATATGTTGATATGACAAATTATTGTTAAATCTTTATTTTTTATTTTATTATTAAAAATGAATTAAATAATACATTTAAGTAAATAAATGATATATTTTTATAATTATATTATCTATTTTATTTTTATTAAGAACATTTTGTTAATAATCATAAATTAATAATTGATTAATATATTAAAATTTTAATTAAAATATTTATTTAAAATATAAATAAAAATACCGCAGCACAAGAGGCAAGTTCTCAACTAGTTAGAACATAAAAATGCAAAAGACGCCTGTGTATGACCACGTCAACTAATGAATGGAGACCCTATTTTATCCATTATTCATTCATCACAGATCAACAATCACATACTCAAGACGCCTTCTTTGCAATTTAATCAGAATTCAATTTACTTATATTATCTAATTTGACATTAACTTCCTTATGCTCTATAATTTGCTTTCTTTAATTTTTATTTTATAATTATAGTTACTGTCAAGAAATAAAAATATTGCTAAACATACAAATCGATATAAAGAATTACTTTCAAACTTATCTGAATGAAAAGATTTCATGTTAATTGATATGTAAATTAATTTAAAAATATATTCATTGTAAATATTAAAAAAACTAATTTGACATTATACATTCAATCCCTTCTCTAAATCAAATAGGCTGTATTAGTACGAAAAAAAAATTCATACATGGTCAAATACTCAACTCCCATTGCAAAAGTCAAGGATTTATAAATTTTAATCTTATTTTGTTTCTTTTTTATATATTTTTAGACTTAATCACTAATGAAATCTCTAACATTTATCATATTTAACTAAATTATCTTTTATATTTTAAAATTATATAAAATAGTATTTCAAATTTAATCTGATTATAGAAAGTCCCTCTCTTAGAAAAGTGACTCTTTTTCATTTTCAATTTAAAAATTTTTTATAAGGATATAAATACTCTTTTCTTATCCCCTCAAAACACACACACAATAATGGAGACAAAAATTTTATTTAGGGGATTTAATTAAAAATATATAAAAAATAATATATATTATCTGTAGAAATAAAATTATTATTAATAATAATATTTTGATGAAAGTCAATACATTAATTCAATTACATATTAATATCCAAATGTTAATAACTTAGCATAATTATATCATAACATTTCCCTTATGTTGTTCGTCTTTTGAAATCGTTGCATAATAATTTCATTGCTAATACTTAGAAATACATTTTTTTCAATATAAGTTACCAAACAATCATTTAATAGTTTGTTTCTCATTCGATTGCGTAGTCAACTCTTGATGATATTCAAGATTGAAAAAACTCTTTCCACTATAGTTGTAGCAACTGGTAAGATTAATGACAACTTAGCTAACAAAAAAAATCAATGGAAAAACAATATGTTTTCTTATAGCAACCATCTTCTGAACAAGATCTCATATTCCTATCAATTTAGAAATTTTTTTATCCAAACGCACAAAAAATAAAGGTTTCAAGTTTACTCTTAAGTTCATATAGAACTGTTGTAGAAAATTCAGATGAATAAAATTCCACAAGACATAATAACTTGTTTTTATCAAATGCAGAAAATGAATTTCTAGGATCAAAACATGTCATGCATAAAAGTAGTTTTATGTTTACTTCATCAAAACGATGATTGAGCTCTTGAACTTGCATGTCAATCACAGGATAGAATAATTTAACTCGATAGTAGTGAAAATTAGTCATTTTTTCAGCTCTACGTTGTGATCTACGTCGAGTTGCATACACATCGTCCATATTTGACATAACTATCTCATGTTTGTTACAAAAATTAGAAACTTCAAATGACAAAGTCTCCCAACCATCATCTCTCATTGTTTGTAAATGAACTTTGATACTTTAACTAGACCCATTGCATTGACAATATCTTGATCCTTCCTTTGTAAAGCTTGTGATAGTTCATATGTGATTCCCAAAATGTTTCTCATAAGATGTAACACAAAGACAAACTCAAAGCCATTCATAATATCTAGCAAATCAATGGCTTCAGCCCTTTGTGGATCATCATTACCATTCTCCCTAACATATTCAAGAACATCAAGAATAGAAGCAAATAAATGCATCAAGTTAATGAGTGTACCATTATGGGAACTCCAACGGGTATCTCCCGGTCACTTCAATGTCATTTTTTGATTTAGACCTTTTTCTGTCTTGATTTTATCATTTGCAATCCCTTCAACGATCTTCTCCATTTGCTTCTATCAAAGCATATCCCAGCGTTTACAAGAACCTTTAGTAACATTACATAAATAGGTAATGGTGTTAAAAAAAAAAAAGAACCAATACTTGTATGTTTTTTAGCAATAACAACAAGTGTGAGCTGGAGTTGATGAGTAAAATAATGAACATAGTAAGCAATAGAATTCGTATTTAATGTCAAATTTTTTAGACCATTGAATTCACCTCTCATGTTACTAGCTCTATCATAACCTTGTCCTCTCAAACTAGAAATGCTCAAGCCATAAGTGGAGAACAAAGAACCAATATATTTCTCAAGTGATGTTGTAGTTGTCTTAGTAACATGCACGAGACCAAGAAAACATTCAATGACACATCCCTTCTTTTTCACATAGCGTATAATAACTCTCGTTTGTTCTTTGACTGATACTCATCAATTAAAATGGAGAAAAAATCATTTTCAATATCCTTGATGATGACGTTTATTGTCTCAATTGTAGCTGCATTTATAATATCATTTTGAATATCAAGCGATGTAAGTTTGAGATTTTCAGGAGTATTCTTCAATACAACATTATTGATTTCCTCATTACATGAAGAAATAACTTTTAAAAGTTCAATAAAATTTCTTTGATTTGATGATTCTTTTGACTCATCATTTCCTCAAAAAGCTAATTCTTGCATCATGAGATAGCGCAAGCAAATAACTAATGCATTTAACCTACAACAATAATCAATCTTTGACTATTTTGATATTTAGAAAAAGACACTTCAATATGTTGAGCTTGATTCATCAAATCTTCACAAGCCAATCTACATTTGTTATGATCACTGTTGTGGTTCTAACATGATCCCTTAGTCTTTCTTTCTTGCACCCATTATTGAATCCTTCGAATACAAAAACATCATGCCCTCTTTCACTATGCCCCACTGAAAAAAGATAACAATATAAACAAAATGTTGCATCTTTTGTTATGCTATACTCCAACCAACTCCTAAATTCATCAAATCAAGATGCAACAAATTTACATTTTCGATTTTCATATAGCATTTGAGGAAAATTATGTTTGCCCGATTGACATGAACCTTTGAACCTGTTAGATTAAGCGAGGTGGATAACTCATTATATTAGACTGTAGTCTTGTATCACTAAGAAGATTTTCTAAATTAACCTCAATATTATTTTGCTTTGATGATTCTTGAACAAAAGTAGGCGTATTGACTGATAAGGATAATGGCTCTACAATAGGTGATAGTCTTTATAAAAATTGTTCCATTATTTAAGAAAAAAATGAAACAAATTCATAATCATATTTAATTATTTAAACAAATTATAGTAGCTGACATTCTATAACAAGTTCTCTTTTCATTCTAATTTATGCAACAAATAATTTTCAAATTACAAAAAATTATTATTCAACTAGGTCCCAAAAACAAACTAATCAAAAAAAACTCTAGGGTAAAGAAAGTAAATCACAAATTATAGTAGGTGAAATTTTATAACAAGTACTCTTCTTATTTTAATTTGTGGAACAAACAATTTTCAAATTGCAAAAACTATAATTCAACTAGGTCCCAAAAAGAAACTAATTAAAAAAAAATTTAGGGCAAAGAAAGTAAATCAAATCCAACAAAAAATAAAATTACCTCAAAAATTCTTATTGTTCTTGAAAATACTTAGGAGAAGTAAAGAAGAGATAATAAGACAATCAAAAATTAATTGCAAAACTTGGAGAAAAAAAAGATGAAGCTCACAAATTTCTCTCTCAAAAAGAAAAAAATGAAGTTCACATTATACAAATCAGGCTTTTTTTTCATATAAAGTGTGAAATTATTAAAAATATTCCTAAAATTTTTCAAAATTTAAGGGAAGCCTACTACCCCTTGGCTCATGCCTCCCTCCATCTCTGCACACACAATAAAATTTTTTTATTTCTAATTCCCCATCTTTAGAAAAAAAAAAAAACATAACACACCTTCGTAAAACGCATGAAGTGACAATACCGTCAATAAGTAATTAAGGACGACCACAACTTTCGTAACTACGAAGACGATAAGAAGCTATTTTTTCAGAGGTGGTGACAGTGGAAGAGAAGAAGAATATGATGACATACACCTTCACCGCCATTGTTTATTTCTAACCAAACTGCAGCAAAGTTATAAAAAAAAAAATCATAAATATTGCGTAAAATTTTATATCTCTCTTTACTCTTTTTTGGATTTTTTTTCTATTTTAAAATGAAGAAATTTGAGAGTCAGGTGTAGAAAATTACACAAAAAAAAATTGAGATTTTGGTGTTTCAAAACACATAAATTAAGTATTTGATAAAAGGGCAGAATCAATCTGAACAACGGTATAATGTATGAATAATAAATTCAGCAATTTATTTTCATCAATAAAAAGAAAAAATAAATTTAATTTCATATCAAATTTCCAATCGTACTGTTATTAAAAAAAGAAAAATAATAAATTTAATTTTTCTTTCATGATAGTTGTTCGAGATGAGTTTTAATAGAAATGTTATTTCGTGCACTATGTGTACGTGTGTACAAGTTGGATAACATCTATATTGCACGAAAACGAAAATGAAAAAATAAAAAATGAGAAAATGGATAAACCTTTTCAAAAAGTATAGGAAACGAAACGCAGCGGAAATATGTAAATACAAAAAATATAAGGATATATTTATAAATAATATTTTTATACATATATATTATTTTTAATAGTTATTGAAGCTATATATATATATATTATTAAACACAATCAATTGTCTAACCAACACTCAATCATTAATATCAAAATTATTAAGTATGATAATAGAGAATAACAAACTAAGTTAAAATAAAAAAGAAATTAATTATTTATAAGTTGCATAATCCAAATGAAACTAATAAAAATAAACAGTACATTCAAAAAAGAAAACATATTACAAGATATTTATGTAATTTCTTCTACTTGACCATCCTTCTCATTTTCCATATTTTGATTATCAAACATATAATGAAGAATTTGAAATCTTCCACGGCTATAGAACTAAAAAATCCAAAATAAAAAACCATCATTTCAAAAAAAAAAAAAAAGAAAGCGTACAAGAGGAGCCTCCAGCCGCTGCCCTTCACAGTTGTTGGCCAATCGCTGACGTCATAGCAGCCGTCGTTTTCTCAGGCAGAGGTAAGGATGAAGGTCTGGTAAGGTTCGGATGTTGCAAAAACGTGAGAGAGAAGAAGAGCAAAACTATCGTGATATGTGTCAAGGGGCCGATTTACTTTTTTAGTTTTAAGGCAAAGAGAAACGTTTATTTTTTAAAAACGATTTGCAAAAACAGACTCGAAACGTTTCGGATTCGTTTCAACAGGTTTCCTGCATGATGCAGCAGATGTGGGGTTTCCGTGCAACCTTAGATAGTATAAAGAAGCTTCGGAGCTTTTTAATGCTATGAAAATATTTGGGATTTAGTCAAGTCATGCTAGCATTATTAGTGTCTTTACGACTTGTGCTTTTATTGGTGCTTTGAATCAAGAAAGGCGGATAAATGCTTATGTTAAAAGAAATGTGAGATAAATTTAAATTTGGTAGTGGAGAATTATGTTCCCAAGAGTTCAAATAAAAATTATGATGGATTTGATTATTATTAATAATGTTTGCAAATTATAATAGTTATTAATTTTTAATTAATAATAAAGATTATTTATTTATTTAAAGATACTGCAATGCGCTCATACTTTTTTAATATACTTCAAGTAACATTATAGTTGCATCAATGATATTATACAATTATATTCAAAGAAAAACATTGAGTAATTTAATATTTGAGAGATTTGATAGAAATTTAAATTTTATTCCTTCCAATATATTTTTAAATATAAAAGAAATTTTATTATATGAGAGCAAATAAGAAGCTAACAGTTTCCAAATAAATTTATTATGAGATGAAATTGCTTTTTGATTGATGGGAACAAATTTTGATTTTTAGAATAATGGATAATGGTTCAATTTTTAATTAATAATAATAGATTTCTTATTTATTTCTTATTTTAATTTTATTTTCATTATTTTTAGCTAATATATTATTTTATTTTTAATAAAATCACTATTATCTTAATAATTAATGCTCAATGTATGTACTATAAAAATAACTTAAAATGATGCAAAATATGTATGATAAAAAATAACTTAATATGATACATATATATTTATTATTTGATTTAAAAGTTACATCTATATTTGTAATTATATGCATAATCAACAATCAACAATAATAATTGTATCAAACACTTAATATTAATCAATAATTAATTATTAATAATAAATAATCAGTAATCAATGATTAATAACTAATAAAAACAGTGACTAAGATTCAACAATTCATAAACCAAACAAGTCTTAAATGATGGATTTGTTACAAGCATATTTGTTATTAGTTGATTGCAAGAACTCATAAGCTATTTTTAGGTAATTTAGATTTAACAGATCGTAAATTTAAAATTGAATCTAGTTGAACATAATTGAAAAGCTAAAGTATCTTTTAATCCTTTAAAAAACTCATCATAAACCCCCTTTTTGCCGTGCATGTTTAAATTACTTGTCATTGGACAACAGGTGAACATATAATGTATTTTAAAGTTTTTAGAGAATTTATTTGTAAATTTATATTTTATATGTTTAATATTAAATAAACTTTATTTAATTTAATTTTTTAAAATTGATTATAATTAACCAAATTATATCAATTTTGATGAAATTTTCAAATAAATTTTAAAATTATAAAGTTTTTATTATGATAAAAATATATCTAATTAAAATATTTTTCACCTTTTTTTTCTTTTATTCTCTTTTCATTTTCATTTTCCTCTTTTTTTATTTTTCTAATTATAAAATTTTTTTTAAAATAATACAAGAATATTTTTATAAAAATAAAATATTTTTTGAATGTATACTTAAATTAAATATAACATCTATTTTATTTGATATAAATTTTATTCTTATTTTATAGTATATATTTAATATAGAAATTTATTTATAAATGAATTATAAAAAATTTATAAATAAAATACAATTAAACTAAATAATATGTAACGAACAAAACCTATTATATTCATTCGTAGAATCTATAATGTTCATTTGTAGAAAACATTAATCTTCCATCGTATATGGTTTGCCATTAAAATTCAGATTCTGCACTCTCTCAATTCTAAAAATTTGAATATTTTACTATGAATTAAGCTTTTGCAGAAGTGAAATCTTGTTCCACTTTGGCTGTTGCCAAATGTAGATCCATATCATAACGTATAGAAGTGGTTACTAAGCTGGGTCAAATTAAATTGGTTTAGATATAGTTATTTTGAATTATAAATAAAATAAAATAAATTATTAAATTAAAGTATAAACTAAATTTAAGCAATTTTCATATTTTGAGTGAAATCATTCATAATTTTAATTTTTAAAAAATAAAAAATATTTTTGATTTATAAATAAAATTTAAGTATTTTTAATAATTTAAATCAAATTAAAATCGTATCGATTCAAATTCACTGCTAGCCGGATTTGATATCACAATTTTAAATTATTTAAATTTTTTGAATTGACTTAAATCAATTTTTAAATGAATTTTAATTAAATATTTAAGTCGAATAAAAAAATTATGAAACTAATGATATAAACAAAAGTTCATTAAAAACAAAATTTGAACTCTAACATAGTTAACATATTGTTTCTAACCGTCTTATACAGATAATATTTATTATTGCCCATGAATGCATACATACTCTTAGAAACAGGAAAAAAAGGGAAGATGGGGAACATGGTGCTGAAGCTTAATATACTGAAAGCTTATGATAGACTTCATTGGGAATTTCTAGAGGCAATCCTGGTGAAAATGGGTTTTGCAGATGGCTGGGCACATAAAGTCATGGTCTGGATCATATCGGTACAATTCAGTGTTGCGTTAAATGGATTTGACTCCGCCTACTTTAAACCGAGAGGAGACTTGAGGCAAAGGGATCCATGATCCCTTTACCTCTACATACTAGCCTTGGAAGTACTCTCACGGCTGCTGGAGCATGGTGTTAATGGGGGGTAGAATACATGGTGTGAAAATCAAGCCCCATTATCCAACCTTGTCTCACATTCTTTTTGTTGATGACACCCTTGTTCTTGGAAGAGCAACTACGGCTAAAGCACACAACCGGAACCATATCTTGGTTACTTACTCCAAGGTATCGGGTCAAAAGTTTAACCTTCAAAAATCTGAGATAATTTTCTCGCTTAACATCAATGCAGAACACAGAACAACCATTGTTAGAGTTTTAAATATGAAGGAAGCATCAACTCTTCACAGTTATCTGGGGGTTCCTACTTCTTAGGGAAATAAAAAACTTAGGTCGTCCAGTTCCGGTGGATAGAATACAAGCAAAACTTGGTTCTTAGACAGGAAAGCTTCTCTCCACAGCTGGGAGGGAGATCCTAATAAAAGCCGTAGTTTAGGCTATGCCCATATACTTCATGTCGGTATTTAGACTAATCAACTCTAGAATGGAACAAGTCCTGGCCAGATTTTAGTAGAATAATGCTAATAAAAACAACAGGTTGCTTTGGTGCAAATGGTCAGATCTTTGCACTCCTAAGCATACTGGTGGTTTGGGATTCAAAGATTTCAAGAGCATGAATAAGGCTTTTACTTGCAAAGATAAGCTGGGGAATCTTAATGGAACCGGATAGCTTATTAGCTCGCACTCTCGAAGGTATATATATTTCCCTTACTCGGACTTCTTACAAGCAAGTAAAGGGAGTGCTGCATCGTGGTGTTGGAGTAGTGTACTCTAGAGTCCTATTGCCATTGAATCTGAGTGTCGTTGGAACATGGGAAATGGAATGTCTATCCAAATATGGGAAGATAGATGGATACCAGGAGCTGCTGATTTTAAGGTATCCTCCTCGAAGCCTGACAACTATGAAGTATTTACAGTGTTAAGGCTTATAGATTATACCACTAAATCTTAGAAGATGGATTTGCTGCATCAGTTGTTTAATCAGGCACATAGGGACAGACTTTGTAATATTGCAATTAAGGGATCCAACCTAAGTGATGAATTAGTGTGGCACCCTAGCAGATCTGGTTTGTGTATGGCAAGAAACGGTTATAAGTTCACTTGTTGCTCCTACTCTCCCTTCTTGTCTAGATATAGGAAATAGCCTCAATTACTGGAGGGATATATGGAGTCTGAATGTGCTGCCAAATTTAAAGATTTTTATTTGATTGTGTGCTAAAAATATAATGCTTGATAGTTTATTTTGCAAGAAATGGAGCTTATCTAATGTTTGTCCTGTGTGTGGTAGTAAGCTGAAAACGGTTATGCACACGTTACTATTTTGTGATCATGCCAGGGTAATTTGGTTCTTGTCACCGTTCAAGCTACATTCTAATAACTCTTCCTCCTTAATTTTCAATGATTGGTGGCCCATGATGACTCAAAAATGTCATAGGGAGTTGGGGTTTCTGGCTTATATTGTTTGGGAGATTTGGCTAGCTCGCAATGACAAAGTTTTCTCCAACATGCCATTAATGCTCAGGTTACTCTCCAGAAGGCAGCCTCATATATGGAAAGTTTTTAAGCTAGTGTTCAGCGGCGGCAGGACCTAGATTCGAATGCTATGGAGTTGAAACATCAGCCTCAAAGTCGATGGGAGTGTTGTGAGGTTGGTATATTCAAATTCAATAATGACGCTTCTTGTAATTTCTATTCAGATGTTTCGGTTGCAGTAGTGTGTAGAGATTGGAATGGTTTTTTATTTAATGGCAGTGTTAAAAAAGTATGTCTGTCGCTTTCCTTTGCTTGCGGAGGCCTATGCTCTTAGAAACGTAGTCAGTTTGGCAAGCTCTCTCAATCTCCTAAAGAGTGTTTGTGAGTCTGACTCCTCGGTGGTAATTGTTTGTGTCAACAATCATATCTAGGAGATCCCTTGAGAGATAAAGCCGGTTGTGGAGACATTAAGAGTCTGGCTACAAATTTCGATCGTTTTACCTTTAAGTTTGTTCCAAGTTGCCGACTGAATTGCTAAATATGATTCCTTTCTATACAACCCATATTGGTATCTTTATGTTCCAAGTGAATTAACTAGGCTGCTTTACAATGATTTGTATCATCCTCCTTGATTATGCAATGACAAGATCTTCTGTTGGAAAAAAAAAAATTCTCAAATTGTGGTTTCAGCTCCTCTCAGCCCCACCGATCCACCGTACTTGACAAGTCTATTATGTGCAACTAGAAATGATGCTCATGGGCCACTCATTGACAATTAGTGAAAAAGCACACAAAACAGAGAACAGACCACTTGATGCATTCCTGAAACTAATTTTGGTTCCTTTTGGATAAGAGAGCCAAAAAAAAAAATTTTAACATGCAACCTCAGGTTTCAAGATCGCCTACCAGTGTCATGGCCAATAGGTTACACTAAGAGGTGACCTTAAAAACCTCTCCTCAAGCAATTTTTGTAGTAAATCATAATAAAATCTAAAGAAATATAAAGTAAGAAAAATAAATAATTAAAATCTTAAAAAAATAACTAGTTAAAAAAATACAGAAATTTTATAGTATATTTTTAGAAAATGAGAAAAAAAATATTGCAACGAAACCCAAAGAATTGTTAAAATTTTGTCCAACAGAAAAATACAATTATGAAGCCGTTTGCTAGGCTTAGGACTTGTATGAAAATAGATTAAAAAAGATTAAATAATGAAATATAAATGAATCTAATCAATTAACCTCAATTATAGGTTTTTTTTCATGATATAAATAAAGAGTAAATAAAAATTAAAAATTTACATCAATTTACTTTTAAATGATTATTTTTTTCAATTTCTAAATTTAGAGATTGATTAAGTTTCTTCTATGATATAAATATTACATTTATTTATTTTTAAATACTTATTTTTCTTAACCTTTAACTTAAAAATAAAAATAAAATGAAAAATTTTTAAGTAGTTTATACCATTAATTTCTTTTAAATTCTATATCTTTCCACTACTCTCTCTAACCTTCCTTCTTTTCTAAAAAAAACTCCTATACAATACCTTTAAGGTTATGAAAAGTACGATATACAAGTCAATGGAAAATAAAGCAAAACAAACACTACTCGATCTGTGTCAAACAATACTGAAAGACCTTAAATTTTTGGATTATAAATTATTCTGATCAGTAAGTTGCTGATGGCCTCCTCTTTTTTTACCCGGATATTAAGCCGGTATTGATGCAATAAGAAAACTATAATAGAAAGAATTGTGCAAACAAATTCTTTTCAACTAGAAAAGAAAAATTCATCTTCATCTATATCGCGTAATTAAATTTGACTACAAGTTACATCCCGGCTTTTATCGCCTGTCTTAAGAAATAAATACTTCTCCAAAACCACTCCCACCTTTCTTCTTCCAGCAGAGTGTTTGGAAAGCTTAAAAACATTTAGTTAACGCTTTCTTTTATTTTTTCACAAAAATGAGGTAATATACATATCCTAATCAGCATGCACAGTGGAACACAGAATTCCAAAGCACTTGGCTTTAGTTGCAACCTTTCTAACTCCTGTTTCATGAAGAGAGAATCTTGTACTAGGAGACAAGAGAGGTTTGTCGATTGTATGGATCTTTGGAGCCTCAAGAATTCCATTGGGAAACGATAATGCCCATTGCATGCCCCAAATTGCAAGGGGCCTCATATACATAATAGAACGGAAATGCCCATCAGTGGTCCATGCCTCTGGTATCTGGAAAGAGTATCTGTAATAGGCAGAAGAAAACGATTAACTCGGTTAATTGTCAAAATTTACTGGAATCAAGCCAATATCCTAGAAAGTACAGTATGTATGTATCAATACACAAACAAGGATGCCATCGCATGCAAACAATATGCAAGGAAAATGCTAGAACACTTCTCCATTACAAGAGAAAGAGAAGACAAACTGCTCCAAGCGACCACACAGAGAGATGCACCAAGTCAGTATGTTAAGAGTGATCAACGTATGGATTACAATAATAAACAACAATACTAGTAAATGAGAACGAGCCATTATATTCATTACAAGTCCACTAGTAGTAAATTGTTATCAGTTGAACTTGATGAGCGAAAGAAGAAACCCATAACCATATACCCAAATAGTCAGGTTGGGCTACCCACAAAACAGTATCATAAGTTTTTGCTAGTAACTCTTTGACATCTAACAAAATAGAATAAATGCACCACACAAACTACAAACTAATTAAGCAAAAAATAAAATCAATACGATAAAACTATCCATCTTTTTTATGATTGTTTATTAAGTTACTGAGCAAAGAGCTTACCCAAAGCCATCCTCTGACCACCCTGCAAGGAAAATACCTTCAGCAGTAGTGAACGCATGGTCTGTCATTCCTGCGAGGATCATAGTAGCTGCCACAGCATAGGTGACACCAGCCCATATTTCACGTGACTGCAGACAAGTTTCATCCACCTTTCCATTGGGATGCATTCCATTTACAGCACCTATCCTACCTCCTCGAACTTTCATTACATTGAAATCGTATATCTTCTGAAGTGTACTTTTAATTTTAAAATCATCAAAAAGCGGAGGCAAACCTGCAGATGCTGTATACCATTGCCCAGCCAATTGATCTGCATGTATAGATTTACTATTTCTACTTGATCCACTATCATAATTGAAATACGAACCATTCCATAATTTAGCTTCAAATGCTGATTTTGCCTTCACAAATTTGCTTTTGCATAATTCAGCAAAATACTTGTCCCCTATTTGAAGAGCCATCGCAGCTGCAGCTTGAAGCGCTGCAAGCCATAAACAGCCACAATAAGCACTGACGCCATGAACTGTCCAGGCATCATATGTTTGATCTGGGAATCCATCATTTTCAATCAAAGAATCATCATCCCTATCAAATTGTTCCATATATTCCATGGCAGTACGAACTGCAGGCCAAACATCAATCCCAAAGGACATGTCCCGCGTTGCAGCAAAGTCTCTATAAACCTGGAGCACAAACTTTGAATTCAGATCCTTCCACTTGTTTGTATCATGTATATTGTATGCATTCATTTCATGCCATGGATCGTGCATTCCAAGATCATGAGGGACAGCTCCTCTGACCTTGCGAATTCCAACATTCCCCTCTGACATAAACTTCGCTTTTCTTCCATCCTCAGAAAGCACCGCTTTAGCAAAGTCACGCTGAATACTGAGTTCAATTTTGGGAAACAACTCAAGAAGAGCAAATGATGCATAGAAGTGAACATCATACGTGCACCACATGATATATTCTACTCCTTCCAAGTACAGAAACCTACCAACATCGTCATATTCGTTTTGGGGTTCCAGCAATTGGAAAGGCAATGAAGAGTGATTTAGATTTTCAATTTCCTGAGACACAGATGCATCATCTTTGCTTGGACGTTTTCCATTTGAAGTTTCATCATTGCCTTCAAATCCAACACTAGCCACACTACAATCTTTAGCTATAGTATGCTTTTCTGAACCTTTCGGACTCACTCGGGCTTCAATTACATTGACATCAATAGTTTCCATTCCTCTCCTCTCATAATGACTATCTCTCAAATCTTCAGTCAGCAAGGGAGAATCTGTTCCCAAAAAAAAAGAAATGCAAAGCAGGCACAAATCTTAATGCTACTGCTAGTTTTGATTTGTTACTCATACAACTACCGCCCAAAACAAGGCAAATAGTAACAAAATTATACTACAAGTTGATAAAGTAACAAATTTTATGCTTAGACGATGAGGCTGTTTAGTGGTGATGGAATTGAGGCTATGGCCCTGGAAGCCAAGAGGTCCTAAGTTCTATTCTTATTGATGCTGCGATAATATTCTGATATATCTAACTATTGGTTTGTTGGTGTTTGATTAATATGCCTTTAACCTTACCTAGTTGTGCACCTTGTACTTCCATCTTCAGCCAAAAAAAAAAGTGCTTCTATACAAACAATATTGGAACCCCATTTTCTATCCTCAATATTTTATCAAGATGAAAAAAGACTTGCAATGAGACAGATGAGTACCAATCCAAACAGTTCCTCCAGCCACCAAAAAATATAGCTGATTAAACAATGTGAACTTGTACCTGCAAATATTAAACATGGTGTTCAGACTGAATACATCGAAAAAAAAGGCACATATACCTTCAAAAGTAGGTTCTCATTTTATCATACAAGCACTATAAAAGAATAGGGAGATGAAAATTCATCCGAGTGACATAGGAATTGTTTGTGCCCTCTAGGTGTAAAGCATAATAATTGAAAAATCATAACACCTTGCTAATTCATTTAAATCTAATACATCCACAAGCAAACATGCATATATGTACAACTATATTCTTTTATTTGTATATATATCAGCCTCCTACAGGAAAAGAAATTTCTCCATCCTTTCATCAAGATGGATTTCACATGACCACACACTCAAGATTCCAGACGAAAATGGTCACAAAAGCATTGACAAAAGAAATACCACTCTGGTAGTCTCTCATCCTTGAGGATCGGGTTTTGCCACCTTTCAATTTCTTCTTCCCACCACTTGTAATCTGATCAAGATTTCAAACGTTTAGGTTGCTTGATAACAGAAACGCTGGAAAGCTAGAAATGATTGAAAAACTAAAATAGGCAACTGATTAAACACGACAAACAAAGTGATTGATGACTGCTAATGAAATATAAACAAGCACAAAACATAAAAACATACTTTTCAATGCATCATGCACCAAATTTTGAGCTGCTCTTTCAGAAGTGCCATAAAATTTTGTGTATCTCCTGCAACAAAAGATAAAATACTAGTAGAACACCTTGCTTAAGATGGTGACATTCACATTTTTAGTCATGGTTGCCTAAGATATTGCTTGCAATATGTAGTGCAGATTATTAAGAAACAATTAGCTTTAATAGACATATTTGGTTTTGAAAATCAAAAGCTTAAAGTGCGTTCCATATTACTTGATTTTTCTATTTTCCATTTTTTTAAAAAACGGAAACAGTTTTTGAAACCAGCACTTATGGTTTTTGGTTTTCTGTTTTTTGTTTTCAAAATTTTTCTTAACAAACATAAAAAAGAATCAGAAAAACAGTGTGCTTCAAAGCATTGTCTAGTCTTTATCTTTTTTGAAATTTGAAACACAAAAACAGAAAACTGCAATAATACCAAACGCACCCTTAGATTCTTCACGTTCATAAAATTTTAGAGCAGAATGGGATATTTGAATCTCTTTCTAATAAAACCTGTAATAGACTAAAGTGTTGGTTCTTGAAGAACTCATGGATTGAAGGAACACATTTTGTTAAAAGGGAAACTACTTTTTATAGGTCAAACATGAGGGAGATTTTTGCACTTCCTAATCACAAAATAGGCACTTCTATGGCATATAAAAATGAAATTATTAGGAAACTGTCAAATGTAGAATTTTGAAGCAATGAGAATTTCATTTCCATCATCATCAAATGTATGCTCTCACAATGTGTAGCCCAAAACAGCCAACCTACAATTCATCCTAGCTATCTCTGCAATATTCGGGTTGCCTACACGTTAATGTTTTGGACTTATGAGCCCAAAAATGTAAAGTTGCATTCTGCTAAGCCATTATGTTTGACAGAAATGTAACTTCAAGTTCTCCATTTGGTAAAAGAACAAGAAGACAAGGACAATGATCTATAGGTACCATGATCAAATACCTAATTGTGGACCATCAATGCATTGGCAATTTTGTGCAACCGAATATCATTGGAAACATATAAGCACGTTCAAGAACATAAGGAGAACAGTCAGATTTACCTATGGTAAGAGCTTCCCTTTGAAAATTTTATCTTTGGTGATGACCATGCAAGAGCAAAAGCAACAGTACACTTTCCATGAGGTTCCACCCATGCAGAGGCAGAAACTGCAGCACAAAGTGTCTCTCCAGGTGATGAAGGCGTGCTTGGACCACAATTAAAGTTTTCCCGATCGAATTGCCCATCCTTGAGATGCAGGAAGCAAGTTAAAATTAACAGTTTATCCTTGAGATGCAGAAAATACATAACTCCAGTTCTTTTATAGACTGTGACTGATGTAAACAATAGACAATAAACTTTGGAAGGGCGCATTATTGCACTAGAAAGAGCTATTACCTGCACCATTTTATCCCACATATCCTTTGCTGTGGCACAACTTGTGCCAGACAGCCCAAAGCATGGCAAAACGGTCACATTAACATTCTGAGTTTCACATGCAGAAATTGCAAAAGTAACCGGAGGATTACCCTCTGCAGTCCTGGAGCATTCTCATTTTCATTAGAAATGTTTTAAACTAGTTGCAAGCTTAATAATCTCAGAATTAATAATACAATATCGATGATAGTAAAAATAAATTGAAAAAGCTCCACATAATGGCACTAGTTTTCAAAAAAATGAAAGCCAAAATCCACCCCACGACATGGAATGTGAAAGCAAAAGCCATTCCTCAGATAGGAGTCTCAAGAAGGAAATCAACTGTTTGCAGACAAATGAAGATTTTGACTATGAATTAACCTATGATTCACAAATTAGTAGCGCATAATCCGAGACACATTTTGGGAAATGAATAAATGAAAAATAGAAGGAACCAAAATCGTAAGCATCAAGCAACTAAGTAGACTCGTTTAACATTTATCTCAAACTAGCTACGTTTGATATTATAGGCTTCTTTTCTTTTTCCATTCTGTTCCGGTTAGGCTTAACTTGCCAAAATGTCTTTCACCACCCTTATCAGCAAAGATGATAATGACATACAAGTGCACCCAGATGGCTGCCTACCTGCTAAGGACAAATTTTAAGGTCTTAAGCCACCTTATCTTTTGCACCTAGAGAGAAGTACTATTCCTCCCAGATGCCAAGAGACTTCCACCATATCTATCTTTTTCCTTAATTATGTTATTGGCATTATGACCCTGATTACCAGAATACCAGATCTGAACTTTTATTTAATCTATTTTATATTTATGTATTCCACAACATAAACCACCCCACTACCCATCCTTAACCAAAAAATTAAAGAAAAAAAAGAGATAAATATTCACGTTGAACTGAATCAAGAAAACAAACTAATTATGTCTGGGACATGACTATTACAGGTAATCAGCATCAAAGCATTTTCAACCTCTATGCATACATATATTCATTTTTCATTTTCACATCCAGATTTCATTAACTATAAGCATCTCCCTAATGTTAAATTCAAACTTAAAGCTTCTACCTGCCTTGTCTCCATCTTTTTTCTTTCTCTTTTTAGAAAAAAGAGAAAAACAAATAATAGAGGGTAGGGATTTCACTTCATTTCATTCCCTAAATCATTAAAATGACCAAGAGAAATATGTAAATGAACTGTCATATATAGCTATTAAGGTTTGATGACCTACTTGTGATGTAGAAGTACACCAGAGACGCCATCTTCATCTCTGTCAAAGAAAATAGCACATGTCAATATATGTTATGGTATATGCATTGACATAAGAAACAAAGAACAGATATGAAATATACTAACATGAATGGTTCATTCACATGATCTCCTGACAAGTGTGAGACTCCCCCAATTGAATTCTACACAAATCACACAATGACTCAAAATTCTATTGCGTGTGACATCTATATAATGCCAGAACAATGTAAATTTGGTTAAATGAAAAGGAAAACTCACCGCCCAAGTAAAGAGAAGGCTAACTTTTGCTCTTTCCTTCCCAGAGTTTATCAACTACATAATAAGAAATAAGAGTTTTGTGAGAAAACCAAATAAAAAATGGCTGACATTATCTTACTGTTCAACTCCCTGTCAATAATATTTGGGGGAAGTTCAAAAAACATACATGTGGTTTGGCTATTTTTCAACTTTAAGCGTGTGCTATTTTTCTTGACAAGTCAGTGTATGTGGTTTCCTTTGTTAACAAAATTAAGTACATTGTCATAACATCATCAATTTTTGTTGACATCACGCTGACGTGATGCACTCTTTTGCTAATGTACCTTTCTGTTCGACCACGTAGGTGCCACATCAGTAACCTAACGATATTATGACAATATACTGCATTTTGCTAATGGAGTAAACAACATACACTAATTTGTTAAGAAAAAAACTACATACTTAAAGTTGAAAACTACTCAAATCACAAGCATGGTTTTTGTACTTTCCCATAATATTTTGCAACCTGCACAGTGGATTACCAGTCCTAGCAAGTTTTAAATTAACTATGTAATCAGATTGGAATCTTCTTATCCTGGATGAGTGAAAAGATCAAATAATCACTTGTGTAATACTGGTAACATCCTGAACCTGAACTTATTCATCTGATACAATATTAAGCTCCAATAATTTTGTATCAGAATTTCAATTTTGAAAATGACAATAAACAAAGCGTGCTTGTATAAGGAACAGAAATGGAAAAATTTTACCATTTAGTTCAAGTCAGTTCTAACCTCAAAAATTCTATATCAGCAAGGGACAAACAATACTACTTCTAGTAAAGAAATAAAACCCGATAATTTATGGATCAACTGAAAATAACTTTATTCTCTTGTTTAGGAGAACAACATTACTCATTATGAAGAACCAAGTCGAAATATTAGTTAAATTGAGCCTTTACAGGTTTGTATCACTACATCCATATGATGAGGACTTCTAGAAGAAATAAGAGGACAAGATCGATTTGTATGACAGAAATTCAAGAGTGTTCCATTCTTTTGTTGATATTTTTAACTCCTTGGAATTGCAAGTCTACATACATATAAATCCTTACCTTTCTATTTCTTCAGATTTTGACACTTTAGTTATTGTTCATGGTTTTTTAAGAATTCAAAATACACATGCTCTATGTAAATTTGGAATTGCACGATCTAAGAATTGTATCAAATTTGAAATGACTAGCATACATATTTCCCAAGGCAACATAACTTAAAAGGCATAAAATTATTTTTCTCGAACCACAAAAAATTAGCATTTGGAATTCAAATCAGTGGTTAAGCTAACAAATCAACTATTAATTTATCAACACAAAAACTGTAAGGAATGAAAATAACAATAAATCCATAAAATAATTAAAACAGAAATCAATATACTTGTTTAGTAAACCTAGACAAAAACAATGTTTTATCAAGTTTGTACTTGCCTTGAGAATCAAGACTTCTAATTTTAGCATATCAGAATTTTTAAATTCTCACGAAATTTTAAGTATAGTGTTAACTTATCCAGAAAACAAGAAACCCTTCTAATGTATTATAAGCTGTCATTCTACCCTCTCAATTCCTAGCAAGAGAATAGGCTGAAGTGAATAAATCCTAAGGGAACACAATAGTCAGAGACAACATTAGCACCATCAATCTCCTATTCCAAACTGTACAAACCAGCTCACTTCTATAAGACTCAAATTTAACCAAGCAACATAAGATCTTCATCTGTTACAAAAAAAAAAAAAAAAAATACAGAAATGTGTAAATAATGCTTCTGGAGAAATTATGACCTTGCATCAGGCTCCTAAACCTATATTTGAGTATAACTTTTGACTAGATGCTTAGTATCGGCAGTTATGTTCTCTTTTCTTAGGTTGCTGAGATTCATGCCATTTAAGCAAATCTGAAACCATACCGTGTAGACAAAAACAGCAACAGGAAAACTGCTGTCTCTATAATTATGCGGGATAAATGGTGATATTTGTCTGCAAGAAACTTTCAGGTCAGGGTCTGGTTCACCTGAAATCCAACAACACTAGCATCAGAACAAAAGATCAAAAGGAATGCTCCTGCGAACAGAAAGTAAAAGCCAGGGGGCCGGGGGAGAAGATACCATCATATATTGTCCATGCCCTAGGAAATAAAGCATGATATGTAGAATGCTGACCACTTAAGTTCCAACCCCATGATGATATACCCTGATCACCAGCTTTCCTATGAGAGATTAGAACAAAAAAGGGTAAGAATCTCCTTTATCACCAATTCCACAAATTTCAAGTTCATGAAGACAGTGCCAAAGTCTCACAAAAATCATCTTACCCTAGACCTTCATGTTGACCAGGAGCCAAAACTGATGCATAGTTTTTACTCCCTCCATCTCTAGATATAAAAATCTGCAGTATAAAACATAAGAATCAGATAATCAAAAGAAAATACACAAAACAAGTAAAGAGAGAGAGCTCTCATGGAAGGACCATCATAAGACATGAATAAAAGTTTAAAACAACATAGTGCAGAAAGAACCATGAAAAAACCAGCAGTCAATTCCATAAGGACACTCATAAATGACATTCAAAATTACTGCTCAAACGGATACAATCAAAAAAATAAAGGGAAAAGCATATAGCAAGTAGACAGTAGGTTCAAGAGCAGAGCTTTACAGAGAACTGATTGGCCATGACAGGTGACGCATCACATATACCAGGTATGATTTGCCACTGCCTGAACTCACCTCTGAATCCTCTAGATATGCTTCCACTTCTGTATTTCAAAGCAAGAACAACAATATCTAATAGTTAAACTAGAGAAGAACTGTATAAAAAACTGAAGCATCATATTTGACACCTTTACATACCCCATTCCTCCAAGTGGAACTCCCAGAGATGCTGATGGCTTGCAACTTTCCCGGGTGAAGGGATCTATAGGTGCTCTCTACACCGCAGGGGCAATTTTAATGAGAGAGCCAATTTTCAGTGCATAATATGAAGAAAGGAAAAACAAAGAACCTCCATATTAACAAAATTAAGAGAATTACCCTTCCATAAGAAGCCTCTTCCCTCACATAGGACCACAGTCGCATACCCAGTCCAACCTAACATTTTTTAGTCCAAAAACCAATTAGAAAGTGAGAACTGAAGCAGGAAACAATTGAAAAAGAAATCTATATACTAGGACTCTCGAATTGCAGGAGTTCTATCTCAAACCAATTAACAAATGCTAGAAAGACCACCTCACCAGTTTTATTGCATCCGCAAATGTAATACTGAATTCTTTGAGAATATTGGCATGGCTGTTCAACCTCCTTCTCCATGCCTGTTCTGGCGGGGCAGCACTATCAAAATCAAGCTACAATATCAAGGAGAAAAAAAATTAGTTAGAGCCAAAAAGAACCAAATCTCTGCACTAATGCCAACAGTAAAGGAACGCATTGGTTAGCAAAAACTGATGTAACATTTAAAAGCTACACAATACATGCCCAACATAACCCAACATTCCGAAGCAGGTTTACCTCTCTGTTTGAAACATCTATGGATAACCTTTTAAGACTACGCAATGAGTGGGGAACCAGACAAAGAATTATCAGCTTAATATATTAATTGAAGAACATATCAACCCATTGATTTTAAGTTTTTAGCTATAATTCTAAACGTACAAGATAAGAAATAACTTATCATAAAACTTATGTAATTGTGTAAAGAACGAGCGGGGGGAAAAACTCAAAAATAAACCTAAAATATATGAACTGACCAACTAGAATAAAATCTTGCATCCAAAATAAAAACAAGATTAATCCAAAAATCTAATGGATTAACAACAAGATGAATTAATTTACAAAAACAACCCCTATTTTATTATGATCCATAGCAGAATATCCTATTACCACGAGGAAATGAGCTAATCAATTAGCCAAAAGTAGTGAAAAAGAAGGTTCCTCCAACTTGACTACGAAAAAGAACCAAAAAAAATACATAAATAAGTAACCGTCGAGCTATTTTCTTTTCCTAAACTTTCTAGGCACCCAAACAGAGCCAAAAGAATAAATAAAGAGCCACAAAGCGATTACCAATTGCAAGGTAGCTCTACTGATATAGTCCTCAACGGGCCATGAATGCTTTTTAAAGTGAAACAAATTTGTAGTAACCATCTCGATCACTCCGTTTCTTTCCCTCTTCGTTCGTCACGCGAAATGAAAACTTATTTCTTCCGCTACTAAAACTAAACGTCCAAGTTCCTTCCTCTTCCTCCAAAAGCGAGTATACGTAAATGCTACTTTCGACTCTAACAACAAAAGAAAGAGTGCACCAAAATCCAAGCAAACCTACCTATCCACAACCAGAAACTAAAGATCTTTCGTATAGCCTGTTTGGAAGAGATAGATCGAGTCCAGCTCAGTGATTTGGTCATCAAAATCTCTAGAAATGCATGGAATTGGAAAATTTGAACGGCTTTGATTGGCTGATGCTAAGAATAGAAAAAATGCAGTATCTATGAGAATTTTGAATTCTGAGGGAGCTGCGGCGTTGCTGTGGCGTGGCGAGCAGAGGATCATCCGCCTGGAACCTCCGGTGCCAGCAAGTCCGTGTGAGTGATCGCCAGGTGATGCTATTCTTTTTAATTAAAAGAGGTAAAGGAAAACAAAGGAAGACAACAATAATAATAGCGGCTACTCCTTGTGGCTCAGCATTCGATGGGTTCTGTTTAAATCGAACCGAAATTTTAAAAATTAAATAAGATGAATTTAGTTTAATTTAAAATTAAATCGATTGAAATTTAAAAAAATTGAAATAAATCGAACTGAAAAAAATTGATTCGATTCGATTTTTGATTTTAGGCTTTCAATAGGCTATAATTATGATAAATTAATTTGAACTTTTTTTATCTTATATAGAACAATTTATTTTTAGTTTTTTAAACTCAAATTAAAAGATAAATTAAAAAAAACTCACAAATCGATTTATTCGGTTTTTTCAATTCTAAACTAAACCGAAATTGAAAATCGAATTTCTCTATTTTTTTAAACCAAACCGAATTAAATTTACTTTAAAATTGAACTGAATAGACCGAATTTATTCAATTCCATTCGATTTTTTGATTTCGGTTCGGTTTTGGTCACCCCTACTTTCCTATGTAGAAGTGGTGTTCTTATCTTTTTTTTAGATTGGGAAAGGGAAATATTGCATCATGTGACATCTATATTTTGTAACATTTAAGGTCCTGTTTGGATGCTTTAATGTTATATTAATAAAAATAAAATTTTTTAAATATATATAAAAAATAAATAAATTTATATTCAAAATGAATAAATTTTATATATAAATTTTAAATATATAATTAATTAAAATATTATATAAAAAGTAAATATAAAGTTGAATAAATTTTGTATTTCAAGTGAAGAAATTTTATATTCAAATTATGAGTCAAATACGATCTAATATAGTTATTATTACAATTAGAATTGTGTTTGGCTCGTTGTAATTTTTTTTAAAATATACAAAAAAGTAAATCAAATAAATATAAAATTAAACAAAAAAATATAAAAATCGAATATAAAGATGAACAAATTTTGTATCTAAACGTAGCCCTCAACGCAATAATACTTTAGATAGATATTGCAGTGCGATATCTATTAGTGCTCTTTTAGATTAGTAGGCGGTGAACGTCTTCTGCTTGTGGTATTATTGGTTGTTGATGAGCTGGTGTATACGCGGCTATGATTCTTTTTACTCAAGTATTACATGTAGGGTTCGTTTCGTCCATACCAGGGTAATCACGACTTGAAGTTGGATTTATGAATCATGGGAGGAATTAAAATGTTGAGATTTTAAAAATAAAGAATTGATAGCTCTTGAATTTTTGGATTTAGTGTATATAATTCAAGGCGTTTTAGTTTAATTCTTTAATTTTTTTTAGATAATTAGATTCAATTTGATATCGAGTATTCAGTTATTTTAATTTATTAAAAATTTTTATTTTTATGAATCAATATAAAATATTATATTTCTCATTTTTAATCATTTGAGACTGAAATAAATTAATGATAATTTAACAAATAATAACTAATAAATTATATATTAAATATTAATTTGAGATTATTTTTAATATTTACTACGAAATTATACTAGTAATTAATAAATAGTCTAATTATTGATTATTAAGAATAGTAATTATTAATAGTATATATTAATTGAGTGTTAACTAATAAAATTAATAATTAAAATAGTTATATATATATATATATATATATACACACACACACGCATGATTTGATTTGATTTGATTTTTTGGTTCAAAATGGTTATAATATGGTTCAATTTGATTATTGCTTTGTATAATAGAAAATCTCATGTATTGTTTTGATTAAAAATCGGTACTATTTAAATTGAAAATTTTTTATTTCAATTCAATTCAATTAAAAAATTTATGAATCCCATACTTATCTTTAATTCATACTATTTGATTTGTATTAAAATATTATATTTAAAAAACTAAAATTTTAAAATATGTATCTTATATTTACTTATGACATAAGAAGGTATTTTGATGAAAAAGTTATTTTATATGATTATAAAAAAAATTAGATGCTAAAATAGATAATTTTATATTTAATAAATACAATATTGAGATACAATTTTAATTTTATATTATAGTTAATAATCTAAATTAATTAACTATAATTCAAAATAAAAAGAAAATTTTTTATTTTTATTTTTATTTTTTTATTTTTGATTTTTGAAAAAATTTTATTTTTTATTTTTGACTTTTATTATAAATTATATTTTAAATAATTAATTATTAATTTAATTATTCCATCATATTTTATTAAAATATATTTTTTTTTATAAAGTAATCAAATAAAATATATCCGAAACAATAGTGTCATACTAATCTAGCTTTCTTTTACTTTTTGTATTTGAGCTAAACACTATTTTTAATTTTTAAAAAAATTAATTATATTTTGAAAATTATTTTTTTAGAATTGACTCTTCTATAATCTAATTCTAAATAGTAATATTAAATTTTGACAATTAAATGTCTCTGTAAAATTTTTTTAGTGTAAAAAAGAAAATTAAAGATTGTGATTAAAAAATATAGAATTAATTAAGTATTTAGTTTAATTTGATAGTTAAGTAATTAGAATTTATTATGGATTGATTTTTTTTTCCAAAAATGGATTATTCTAAAAACAAACAAAAAAAATTATTATATTGATTTGAATTTTCACTTTGTTTTCCTTTTCTAAAATTTAATTTTCGTGGAGGACAAATTTAAGATTAAAAAAAAAAAAAAAAAAGGTTTGGCTTAAAGTGTGCATCCTGTGCACTGAATTAGAATATATAGCGATGCTATCATAAACAACTATCGTCATTATTGAATGAGATTATTGTCATTATTTTTGCATTTTTCGCCACTACTAATGTCATCATCTACAGTCATCAATCCGATCATGAATTTTTTAGTTCTGATTTCGTGTGTTTTGATTTATTTATTTATTTTAGTTAATTACGATGAACCCATGTGCTTGGTTTGGTTTATTTTATTTTATGTTTTCCTTAACTAATTTTATTTTTTTTACCTGCTTCTGGAAAATTATTTAATTAAAGTTAACCTTAGGATAATTATGTACTGATGTGGCGTCTAACTCAATTAATAGGCCCTATTTAGGATATCAAATTTGATTATATGTGAAACTGACACAAATTTAGTTGAATTTATTTAAAAGTGTTTATTTTGTAAATTTGGATGCGAAAAATCAAAAAATTTAAATATTTTTTTTATCAATTCGCGGATTTTAAATTAGAATAATATAAATCGGAATCAACTATTGTAAAATTGTTTGTTAGCGTAATTCAGACGGACTTATTGCATCAATGAATATGTGGGAATATAATCACTGAAAAATAGTCGATTTACGTGACATAACGATGAAAGATTCTTTTTAGAAGAAGCAACAGAGTACATATCCCTTGAAATATGATGCTTCTTAAAACGCATATTCCTGCACCAGATAAACTTTGACCATCAACCATCCGACAGAATTATTAAGCAAGCATGGGAATATTCGACCACTGACAATACTTAATACTTTTATCGGCATAGAATCAGCGACAATTCTCTCAAGTTGGAACGGAGTCCATGAATTTTTTTTTTAAAACAATAAAAAATATTTTTATTTATAAAAAATAAATTTATAATTTAAAATATTAATATGAATAGGATCCTCTCATAGTTTTATTTTTACGATAAGTTCTTTTAATAATTCTATATTAATTTTCACATATGTGTTATGGTGTCACACTGATTGAAATTCTAGGAATTTAGATTAAAGCAAATCCATTGTCATCCACAAATCCACACTGCAACCAATAAACAAGTGACAAATTTTCAACAACATCGTTATCACTATTACCAGTACCGACATGATAATCATTAGTATTATTTTTTTATAATATACACGTGTCCGTACGGAACATAAACAGAGAATTTTATATCACGCAAAAATAATGTTCCAAAGCTGATAAAGAAAAAAATCACAAATAAATAAAAAATTTAATAATTAATTATTTGTCTCACATAAAAATTAAAAATTATAATTTTTCATATAAAAAATAAAGTGCAACACAAATACAATTTATGAAAAATTCACCAAATTGTTATCAGTTATGAT
>CATIWR010024977.1:0-93067 GCA_949677035.1 Omphalea diandra
TTTTTTTTAAAAAAAGATACTTGTTATTTATTACTGATTTTCTATATTTATACTTAAACTATTTTTGATAAAAAAAAAAAAAATATATATATATATATATATATATATATATATATATATATATATATATATATATATTTGTTTTGTTTACTATCAATCACCCTAATTGCTATAAAACACCTAAACCAGAGCCAATCAACTATTCATTCTATATAACAATCCGTACCCTGATCATGCCCATGCTTTAAAAGTTGCCAACATGATTGCATCGTTTTTTGAATATGAAAAGAACAAAAGAAGTTCTTCAGATTCACGAGTGAGTTACACAACAGGAGCAGTAGCTTTCCTCCTTTCCACAACAGAAGTGAGTTACCCAATCCCCACCCAAATTTTGAGCCACTGGAGTATCTTGAAGATGAAACAAAAAATAATTACAATCATTTACCAAATATACAAAATAATTCCACTTCTTTCTGTTGAGCTACATTTGGCTTCTTCTTTCTGGGTTGGACCAGTTCCTTAAGCTTGGTGTTCCATGCAATAGCACTACAAGCTAGAAGCAACATCTAGAGGAAAATATTATCTTCTTCTTCCACATCCGTGAGACGATGAACTGGAAAAGCTTGAACTATCAGATGCAGACGGCCCATCACTCAACACCATTTCCTGAGAATAGATGAGCAAATATCTAAGGCAACCATAAAGTTTGCAATGTTTATGGTAACAGTAGAATGCTATGAATTTAAAAGATGTTTTATTCTCAGAAAAGATTAGTTCCCTAATCAATTTTATTGAATTGAGAAAACCTGCAGGATGATTAACTCACTTGAAGTGAGGAAATATGGCTGTGATTAGGTGAGACTGTTGCTCTAAATATACCTCCAAACATGGGGTAAGGCATGTTTGCATCTGCAAGATCTCTCAATTTGTTAAGTGCAGGTAATACGACCTTGCCAAGATCTGGTCTGTCTTTTTTTCTTAGTTCTGCACATTGAAGAGCTAGCTTGGCGAAACCCAATGTCTCCCTTATAGGCCAGTCGGGAACAGTTGGGTCAAGTATGTCCTGAAAAGCTCCATCATCAATGGCACTTTCAACAAGATGAGCTATACCCATTGGTGACTTGGCTGTTATTATTTGTAGAAGCACGATACCGAGCGAGTAAATATCAGATTTTGTTCCTAGCATTCCAGTTTGCTGATATTCTGGATCAATGTAACAGAATGTTCCTGCTGTTGATGTCATGCGATATTGAGTAACAGAATCAGCTACAGATGGAGGGACTAGTCTTGCTAAGCCAACATCACTGATCTTGCTAACGAAATTTCGGTCAAGCAAAATATTCCCCGGTTTCAGGTCACGGTGCACCAGAGGTTCTGGCTTTGTTTGGTGGAGGAAAAGAAGGCCAGTGGCAATCTCTGCAGCAATTTTGAATCTTATTTGCCAAGTAAGAGGAGGGGTGTTTCCTCGTCGGAAAAGACGATCATCTAAGCTACCATTAGCCATGTATTCATAGACCAAGCAACCGTATTCTGGGCAAGCTCCGAGGAGGAGAACCATATTTGGATGCCGTATACAGGACAACACTTCAACCTGCAATAGAGTTGTTAAAGATTGCAAACAGAAACTAAAATGCTAATCATTTCAAGAAAATGCAATGTTGGTGAAATGTTTCAGACCTCTTGCTGAAACTGTGACTTTCCTTGAGCTGCATCTGGACGTAGAACTTTGACAGCAACTTCTGTATGATCCAGGTAACATTTGTAAACTGGCCCATAACCCCCTTCCCCAATCCTTAGAGAGTATGAAAACTCCTGTGTTGCTTCTTCAATCTCCTCGATTGTGTATCTTCGGTACCTAAGATCACTTGACACCCAAGATTCCCTTGCCTTCTTTGTCTCGTCAGAGTCTTTGAGAGTTTTCACTTCTGCACTCATTGTTCTTTGTGCTTCGAGTTCAGCAAGCCTCTGAGCTGCTTGTCTTGCTCCAATAGCTGCCTGAGCCTTTGCTCTCTCTTTCTCTGCTAATGACAATGCAGCTTCCTCTGCTGATCGTGCCTCTTCATATCTAGGTTGTTCTTCCAATTTCCCTAGTTGATATTCCTTAGTCTGAGGAGATTTATCATTATTTTATCCATTATTAGAAATTGTTATTCAACAAGAACAAGATCTATTTTTTATTACTCTACAGTTTTCCTTGTATAAAATATAAAAGAAGCAGATTTCAACCATCAATACCTTTTGTTTTGCTGAGAGTGCCTCGTTGCATACTGAACTGTACATGTCCATTGTTTGCTTCAGCTCTAGTCTGAGTCTCCTCATTTCAGATTCCACATCATCCTATAAATTTTCAATGAAGGGGGCATTAGTCTTCTTGCTTCTATCTGATTAATATTAATACTTATGCATAATTGTATAAGAGCAAATTCTGGAAGAAGTATAAAAGAAAATTGTTGTATATCTATGGGTGTTTATGCATTCTTTGCCCTCCTCTGTGACTATTTTCCTTACCATGTTGTGTGAGTACCATGATGTTGGTCCACTGTCAGGTGAGCTGGATGAGTAATTATATTGTGAACCCACATCAATCGACGTGCTTGCTGAGTACATTGACCCAAAGCTACTGAGGTCATAGTCTCCGCCACTTCTTCTCCAAGGGGTGATCCCAGTTTCTGAAATGTCTTGGAGAGAATGTAAAATGCGATCGTTGCTTGGCCTTCCACTGCTCACATATGATATATCCATTTCTGATGGGTAAGTGTCACATGATTTGCCGATTGAACCTCTATTTCTAATGAATGGAGACCTGTTCCATTTGTTATCAGGTTAGTGCTCTATTCAACATTCTTTTTTACAAATAACTATGCTGAGTGTCTTTGATGGAAGAAACCAAGAAGCATTTGTTAGTTTTGATGCGAAATTGTAAATTCTGTAGTTAGTCTGTTAAACTTACTTTATCATTTCTGTGTCGTCAATAGAGCTACTTGACACATATGACTTCTCTGGTGCAGTAAAAGAGATTGATAAATTCTTGTGAGTAATGACAAAAGAACCAGTTCCGCGGAAAGTATAGCATGATGCCACATGGATTCAGAAGCAAACCTATGGGAGTTCGGACATTCCTTTGAAGTACATCAGTTACAGCAGGAACTGTTCGGACATTCCTTTGAAGTACATCAGTTACAGCAGAAGCAGGACTGGGTTTGTTCGGAGATTGAATTTGAGGAGGTGGCTTTGGAGGCGCTGGAGCACTAGCTTGCCGTACGGAAGAAACCTTTCCTTTGCCGATGACATATACAGTGCAGAAGTCTGGTGCAGACTTTAACACAATGCTTGGAGTGTCTGTATTCTTGAATTTTCTGCATAAAATTGGTATTTTCTTAGTCACATCAAAACCCTTCATTTAAAAGGAGGTGTTTATCAAGATTCTGTGGAACTCATGAGATATAGTATTATATGATGTATCAGGTAAGTATCTAATGTTAGTCCAGCCTTATATTGTAGAATAGGGTGGAGACATAGTGTCGTTTACGTTATTACACTATAATGTCGTAATTAATAACTCATCTTTAGATTCGATAAAAGTTATTATTCATTATTGGATTAAATAGGATTATATATTGTTGGATTAGATGAAAGTTATTATTTATCATTAGATTAGACCATATTATTTGACGATATTATAAAATCCGTTGCTGTAAAAATCACCTATAAAATTAATATGAGCTAGTAATCTTTATTTCATTCTAGTTTCTGATTTGGTTCCATTTCCTTGTTCGGAAAATCCATCCAACAGATGTCTGTCTTATTCGTCCCCTAGCTGCTAATGATTGTTGGTTTATGATGAGCTGAACCTCATCGATGGTATACCTGGCAATTAAGCCTCCTCTTATTGGTGTGCCAAGTATCAAAGTGTTTATTACTTGTGTGGCAGCGTAGTTTATTATTGCTCTGGCTATATCTGAATCCTCGACTAGGACTTCACTACATCTTATCTGCACCAAAGATTAATGATGAGGTTAAGCAACGATCGACTATGTTTGAGGAGAACATTATATGAACAAAGAAGCAGAAGAGAACTTACATCCTTTCGCGTGCAGAAGCAGCGAAATGGAAGGAACAAATCCCTGGTTTCAGATTCAAGTGTTTTAGCTACCTCCTGGTTAACATCCGCTCCTACCGCTGCTCCAGAAGATGAAAAGAAAGTTTTAAGTTCTTGAAACCAAATGATAACCTCATGATGAGATATCAGTATGCAAGTACTTATATATTAATTCCCATTGATAATAAAAACCCATGTTTATTTTTGTTTTGGATTCATGCAATGATACATGTATAAGAATAACATAATTTTTTTCAATTCACCGTAAAGATGATACATAACCTTTCCTTTTTCTGAAATAGAAAATAAAGAAAAGAGAAAAAAAATCAACAATCAACATGTATAATTAAAATCTTTCTTCTGAAAGTCACATAATTCTCATGGAAATGAAATGTTAATATATAGATGAAAGATGATAGAAGCCATAATCATACCTTGTGGAAAGGTTGATGCCTTTAATTTAATATGGAGAAGTATAACAGTTTGACCCCTGGAAAGAATATTATCAACAGCCCATTTAAGAGCATATTGGCTTCCTTTATCCTTGTCTATAGCCACTAAAACACTCTCCTCTGCATCCTTTCTTGCAGATTCTGCATTCTTTCTGACCATATTTTTGTTCCTTCTATGTCTTTCCCCCTGGAAAAATGTCTGGCAAAAAGAATGCAGAACCAGCAACAACCTCAGAAACTGAAGCCTTGTATCTGAACAAGAAAACGAACCAACAATAGAAGAAGTCTGATAATGGTGGCCCCTTATTATCTCCTTATTTATAATTAACCGAATAAAACTTAATTTTAGGGAGTTCGTTAATTTGTTTGTCTTGCTAAGATTATTGAGTGGTTGAGTCAGTCCATAATTTCACATAGATATATGTTGATGAGCCTTGCCGTATTTGAGTTATTTCAATATTCAACAGAATGCACACTAGTAACTAATTCCATTATTGGTAGTTGGTTGTTCAGAAGCCACTAGGATCTATTGCTTCTGCACATATTAAATATCATTATTATTATTATTAATAATAAAATTTCTCCTAATAAGTTATTAAATTTATAAAGTTATCATACAAAAACATGATGGTTATGTACTATGACAAAATATGACACTTTACCAATTTATTTGTTTCTTTCCATTACTCGTAATAAAAAATTATTGATATAAGTTAACTATTAATTTTAGAGTAAATATTAAACCAAATGCTTAAATATTTTTTAAATAAATGAAAAATTTGTCAATGGCTTTGAAACTCATAATGAATTTTAATTGATTAAATGTTATTAATGAAGCATAACAAATGTGCATAATATCACATTTTAAAAAATATGCTGAGTTAATATCTACCATATTTATTTAATTTCGTAATTTGACATACTTAAATTCATAAAATTATTATTTAGTTTACAATTTGCTAATAAATTTAAAAAAGAAAATTTGTGTACTGAAGCTTAAGTTAGTTATTTGTAATTTGTAAATAAAATAATTTGTTATCCTTTTTATATGAGATTATTATTATCACAGCTAAAATGATTGTATTCATAGCTTATTGAATGAAATAATTTGTTAATATTTTGTTATCCTTTTTATATGAGATTATTATTATCACAGCTAAAATGATTGTATTCATAGCTTATTAAATGAGATATTTTTTTAATTGTTCAAATGCTCTTATTATTTATCATTTTATTTGCTAAACAGAAACTCTTTCTTATTTCATTTTTTCCTAATTTAGCGTCAATTAAAATGTGTTTATCAATTTAACTCATTTTTATGAAAAATATTCTGGACCATTTTTTAATTAGATTTTACACTCTAATATTTTTTTTACTTTTGCGTCAAGTGGAATTTAAACTTAAATTTTTTAATTTTATAAATAATTTTAGTATCACTGGAAAAAGTCTCATTAGTCTCTAAACTCAATGATTGCATTTTCTCTCATACCTCCTGTTATGTTTTATAATCTCTTTAAAATATTGCTAGCTTAATTAATTAATATAAATTTCCTCAAGTTCCTGAATAATTTAATAAAATTGAGTCATTTTATCCAGCTTAATGCCAAGGATATATATATATATATATATATATATATAACCCTGTTAGAATATTTTTTTTTTTAAAATATTGTAAGATTTCTTTTCTAAACATGTAAATTTGTTTTTCAGAATTTTTAACAGCATTCTATGATAAATTTTACATACAACCAGTATGAAATTATACAATCACATTAATTTCTTTTAATAAATCACTCAGCATTTTCAAAATTATATTATTGTCATTTAATTTTCTCACTTTCAGCTAATCATATAATTTTTATATTCAGAAAAATTTTCTTTAAACATTTATCATTATCATTTAATTTTTTACATTTATAGATCCACTTTTTCCATCTGAATATATTTATTATACTTGAAATATTCATCAATTTGAAGATAATATATTAATGTGAATTAAGATATAAATATTCTCATAATACTTAAATCCAATAATTTTTAATTTAATTTTGTCATATACTGTTAATTTAAAAACTATTTTAAAATATTATATTTAATTGAGTTCATAATATGTTCAAAGAATCTTTAACCTATTATTATTATAAATTAAATATACACTAAATAAATTTCAAAATTTAATAAAAATATAATACATTCAAGAAATAAACGTCAATAGAACAACACACATAAATTACTTAAATTAATATGATTATTTAATAATTTAAATTAATACACTCACACCTTTACAATAGCTAACTGATATTATGAATCAGCTTTTAATTATCAAGAAATTTATTGTGTATAATCATTAGTCATACTGAAATTTAAATTATCAAAGATAAATTAAATTATATAATAAAATTAAAAAATAAAATGATATAGCAATTTAATAGAAATGAATTTTAAAAATAATAATAAATCAATAATTTTTATTTTATAATACAACTAAATTTGATTTTACTAATCATATCAAATTGCTTATTTTGAGAAAAAGTAAAATTACTATGACTGTTATATTAGCTTACATACTAACCAAAATATATTAAAGAAATTATAGAAAACATCAACGTGATAAGAATGTGTAATAACAATTTATTTAACTTGATTTAATTTTATTATATGAATTCTATTTGTTAATTATCTTAAACCCACATATCTCAAAATCATATCTGATCTATATATTATAAATTTCATTAATTTTCATTTTTGATCTTATAATATAAATTCATCATTTTCTTACTTTTCTTTTCTTTTTTTTTTTACTGTCACTTTTTTAACAAATTCATTTTCACTAATAACTTCTCTTTTTATTTTCTTCTGGCTTAGAATTTCTAATTTAAATTTTCAAAATATCTAAAAAAAAATAATAGAGATAGAAAATAAGGAAGAAAAAAAAAGTTGGGGCAAAACTTGAAATTGATAATAAAGGATAACACTCTAAGCCACTTGATGCAATCCTACACGAAATTATGTATAGCAAGCCTATTCTATGCCACCTCCGAATATTTTGCATGGAGTGAATGAGTCAACTACTTGAAGAGTTTTAGTGGTTAGTTTGGTCAGTGCAAGACAATATACAACAAGTTCAGTATTCATTTATTCTTACGGCTTTTATAGTATAGTACGCAATTTTATCAACTGGGTAAGAATTTGCATGAATCCACAGGTTTTCGGACTATTCAAGTTATTTGCTCGCAAGAAATTTGTACATGAAAATATGGTTTAGCTTCGTATACTTCCTTTGCACTTTGTTGTATGTCGATAGCTGGATCGTAGACTTACCCTATGTTTGAGAAATTATCTAGAGAAAAAAAAATAAAAAGAAAAAATAATTTTTTTCATTTATTTTTTTCTTCATGTTTGGATAAAAAACTGTCATATTTGGATAAAGAAATAACAGAGGATAAATTTATTTTCCTTCATTTAATAAACAAATAAAAGGACAAGAATGTAAAGTCATTGTAATTTCCTTTAATTCTCATATTTTCTCTCCATTTTAGAGAGAAAAATAAAAGTTATTTTTTCATTCCCAAACAATAAAAAATTGTAATTTCCTTTAATTCCCAAACAATAAAAAATTTTCTCTTCAGTTAGTCTACGTTTCAGATTGTGTTAGCTTTTTTATTTTTATTCTTTATTTAATGGTCTATAGATTAATAACAAAATTTTTATTATAGAATAGTAAAATATGTAAAAACATAGAACCTGAATGCTTCTGTGCTTGAACAAACATAACTATGTCCCTTCGGACCCCCTCTAAAAGCTTAGTGAGTAATGATGCACTTTAAACCGTTATTTCAATTGCATAATTATTAGTTGATTGCATTTTTCCATGTTCGAGGTTGCCTTGCTGTTCTCTTGCTTTATTTATTTGCCTTGTGATCATTCAGTCGTTTTCCTTTCGCCCAACAGTTCACCCAACTGCTACGCATTACCAAATTGTGAAATAATTATCAGATAGTTGGGACATCTGCATTTGGTATTCACGGATGGAATTCGTTGTTCATGGAACAATTCAAAAGCACAATTATAGGAGTTACTCTACCAAGCAAGCACAACTCTTTGCTACCGCATGGTGGAAATTTAGGCGTCGAACAGAGACATGCTATTAAACATAATTATTATATGATAACCTTCCAAGGGTGACATATACCCAAATCCACCCAAAATACAAACATAACATGACCTTCATCCCTTCATCTAGGGGTGTAAGTTTCGCGATTTTGAAATAGTATACCGCCAAACTAAACTGGAACCGAAACCATTACAAATCGAAAATTTTCGGTATTAAAATTTGAGATTTTTCGGTTTTGGTTTCAGTTTTTAGTTTAGGTTTATCGGTATACCAATAACGAAACGATGTCATTTTGTTGCTATCAAAACGGTGTCGTTTTGTTGTAACGAAACGACACCGTTTTGTTGCTCACGAAACAGTGTGTTTTGATTGATGGATTTAGGTATAGTCATCCTCTCCTCTCTTCTCCTTTCTCCTTGTCATCCTCTCCTCTCTTCGCCGTTCATTTGCTTTGGATTGATCAAACACAAAACATGATTTAGAGATCCTCCGTTCATTTGCTTCGGATTGATCAAACACAAAGATTTAGAGATCCGCCGTTCATTTGCTTCTTCTTCTTCAGTCGTCGACGTCGCTCTCTTCTTCTTCAGTCGCCGACGCCGTTCATTTCCTCTCTTCTTCTTCAGTCTCCGGTCATTGCCATCAACGATGGAGGCTTCTAATTCTAACCAAGTAAGTGGAATGTGCATTTTTATGGTTGTTGTTGATGGCAATGTCCTATCATATGAAGTGAATTTTTGAGATTTTATTTAATATTTTCTTAATTTTGTGAAGTGATTTTCTGTTAAGTGCTTTTCTATATATTGTCAAGTGTAATTTTGTTGATTTATTGATACTGAGTATCCATGTTGTGAAATCATGATACAGTAGCTATTGTGTTGATTTATTGATACTGAGTATCCATACAAGTTTGCCAAATGTAATTCAAAGGCCACCTTGATAGAGTAGCTGTTGTGTTGTTACATTTCAACTACTAAACTTGCTCAATTATTAATGAGAATCATTCTTATGGACATTTGTGATTATATGAACTTATTTTATTATTGGTAGGTTTAAATTTGACTGATCATAATTTTGTATGATTGTCATAAACAGGTTGTTACAGATGGTAATTCAGTGGATTATACCATTCAAAAAGATCGTTCCAAGCGTCCCCCACTGCCTCATAAATTGGGCAAAAAAAGAAAGTTAACATCACATACTTGGGATCACTTTGAGAGGATTGAAAGCAATGGTAAGATCAAAGCTAAATGTATATATTGTGGTGATGTTGTGAGTGCAGACCCTAAGGTAAATGGGATAAGTTCAATTAGAAGTCATTATAGAACATGTTCTCATGCACCTATAGAAGTTGATGGAACAAATCAAAATGTAATCAATGTGCAAAATCTTCGAGTGTTGAAAGTGGGGATTCTATTAGTTGTAGAACTACTAAGTTTGATCAAGATCAAGTTAGGGAAGCTTTAGCTCACATGATTGTAATTAATAAACTTCCTTTTAGATTTGTAGAAGGAGATGGGTTCATAGCTGTTGTATGTCCAAAATTTGTTATCCCATCTAGAGTTACAATAAGCAAAGATTGTTATGGTCTTTATGTGAGGGAAAAAAATAATTTGAAGAAGTTTGTTAAAAATCTAGTTAGAAGAGTTAGTATAACAACTGATACTTGGATAAGCTTACAACGAATTAATTATATGTGTCTCACTATCCATTATATTGATAATGATCGGAATTTGCACAAAAATATGTTAAACTTTTGTCCAGTTGTCTCACATAAGGGTAAAGAGATAGGAAAGCTATTGAGAAGTGTTTGAGTGATTAGAGGATTGATAAAATTAGGGCAATAACAGTTGATAATGCTAGTTCTAATGATGTTGCTATGGGGTACTTGAAAGAAAAAATAAAGCATTAGGGTACTAGTATCATGAGTTGTGATCACTTACATATGTGATGCATTGTACATTTAATTAATTAAGTTGTGAATGCTGAGTTGAAGGAAATTAACATTTCTGTCAAAAGAGTTAGAGCTGCAGTTAGATATATTAGGCAATCACCTGCTAGATTAGCAAAATTCAAGGAGTGTGTTGAGATAGAAAAAATCAATTGTAAAAGTTTGTTGTGGTTGGATGTCCCAACTAGATGGAATAACCCATATAAAATATTGGACACAACCCAAAAATTTGAGAGAGCATTTAAGACATATGAAGATATAGATCCTTTGTTTGGAATTGAACTTTTAACAGGTGATAGAGAAAATAATGAAAATAACCTTGGTATTCCTGGAGTTGCAGATTGGGCGAGTATTAGAAGGATTGTGACTTTCTTGCAACACTTTTATCATCTTACCATAAGAGTTTCTGGTTTTCTATATGTCACTTCAAATCTATTTTTTCATGAGATAAGTTCTGTTCATTGTTTCTTAAATGAATGGGTTCAAAATGATGATGTAGAGTTGAATGGCATGGCAAAAAAGATGAAAGCTAAGTATGATAAGTATTGGGGGGGACATTGAAAAACTTAACAAACTCATTTTCATTGTGGTAGTACTTGATCCTAGATTTAAACTTGAGTATGTTGAATTTGGGATAAAGGAGATGTATGTGGATGATAGTGGAGATAAATTAGTGAAGAGTGTGAGAGATGTTACATATGATTTGTTTAATGAATATTCTAGATTGCATGGGGTTGAAAATTCTTATTGCATTAGTGACTCAAGTTCTCAAATTTCAACTGTAAGTGAATAAATTTCAAGTGATGATCAAACACAAACATGAAGCGGAGTATGCAATCAAAGTTTAGAAGGATTAAAAATCAAAGTGGTAGCTCTTTATCCAAGTCAGAATTAGATAAATATTTAAATGAAAAGCAAGAAAGTGATGAGAATGAAGACTTTGATATCTTAGGATGGTGGAGGATGAATGGGCCTAGGTTTCCAATTTTATCTCATATGGCTCGCGATATATTGGTTATTCATATTTCCACAATAGCTTCAGAATCGACTTTTAGCACAAGTGGGAAGGTATTTTATGCATTTAGGAGTTCTTTAACTCCTAAAATTGCTGAAACTTTAACATGTTGCCAAGACTGGTTGTGATCATCAAGAACTTTCACGACTGTTGAGGAAGATTTAGAGCGAATGAAAAATGATACTTCTTTATTCTCTATATTTTTCCATTATAATTTTTATTTTCTTCTATTATTTGAACCATTGTTTACTTAAGATATAATATCTGTTATTTTTTTTGTAGCAATTTAAGGTCTTAAAATTGATTAATTATGCTACTTTGATGAGGATGAAGGTAAATATTACTGTTATATTAAAGAATGATACTTATATATTCTCTATCATTTTCAATTATTCCATTTTTTAGGTCATTGAATCGTAACCAAACAAGTCATCGAGCACTAATTGGTGTTTTTAAGGAACACATGCTGTCTTTGGTTGGCGAATTTGAGCTTCTTATTCTGCTTTGTCAAGATTTCAACATTTGAATATCATATTTTACTGTATAATCGGATTGGTCAATTCAATCTTTTGATTAGATTTGAAATTCTCTCTATCCCAAATTTAACTCTACTTTCGATCTTTCGATGTAGATGTACAATACTTACTACCATTTTGTTAATATTTTCTTTATGGTCTCTAGCAATGTCATCCATTAGGTTGTATTTTGGAAATGGAGTAATATTTACAGATTGTAGTTTCTCTCAATCAAGACTCTCACCTACAAGTTAGGTTCTTATATATCAACATCACCCTTATTTGACATTTCATTTTATACTACATAAAATATTTTTAAATTAATTTTTGAATTAATCAAAATTAAAAATAAATTTATACATTAATTTAGTGCAATTGAAAATTTTAGTTATCTAATTACTATTTATAATAATCATCGATTTATCCTATTTGAAATTATAAACAGAATAAGTTGCTTCTTTTTTTTTCTTTTTTTTAATCATAAAGCTTTATGCATGAAGTATTGTACATGATTGGATTTTACGCATCTTTTTAAATATTATAGTGAATTATGGATTGATATTTTATTTGATCTATCAAATATTTTATCACACTCAAATAGATCGAACAATATATGATCCATTTATATAATTATATCAGATCGAGTTCTAAATATAAAATTCAATTCGAGTTGGATTCAAATGATTTTATTCTTCTTGTCTAATCAAGTACAAATTTTTCAAAACTTGACATGCCTCTATAAACTTATAATTAAAATTATATTTGGCAATTGAGTAATTATGCTTGAATAGATTACTCAATAATATTTAAGAAATTGACCAAAAATTTATTTATTTTTTATTTATTTCCATGAAGAAATAAAAAATTCTCATTATCTAAAAAAATTAAAAACGCTCATCAATCAACAAATGGAGACTCGTTTATCTTTATTCTTTATTGTAGAAAAATAAATATCTAAGCACTCATGTTGAATATTTTCTTTCTAACTGAATGAAATTAGTTTGTACAACATTAAGGCACAAGTCCTTTTTTTTAATTGTTTTAAAGTTCCTTTTCATTAATTAAGTTGGAGAACAATATAAAACTGTTTTAATCTAATAAAATTTGACTATTCAAAATATAACTTTAAAATACTATTTATATTATATAATAAGAAATTTTGCTATATTTTTTGGTATTGGTATCGGTAATACCGTGAATGCCGTATAATTTTACGAGTATCAATTTTGGCGGTTTTCAGCCTCCACGGTATCGGTGTCGGTATTATAGTTTATCGGTTTCGGTATTAGGCGGTATCGGTATTCGCGGTATACCGATTACACCCTTAATTACCGCAATATTGAAATATTATAACAAATTTGAATATTTGCTACAAATGATTAATTTTTGTGATTAGACAATTTATGAAAATTATATATAGTTACAACGAGTTAGCTTTTGTAGTTAATACAATGAATTAGTTAAAACTTTTTTGTTATGGCTAGAAAATTATATTTAAATGATGAGTATTACCACAATATTGAAATATGGTAACAAATTTAAAATACGTGATACAAGTGTGTAATTTTTGTGACTAAGCAATTTATAGAAATTATATATAGTTACAAAAAGCTAACTTTTGTAGCCAATTCAATAAATTAGCTACCAACTTGTATGTCTTAGGTAAGAAACTGTGACTATAAGTGACAAATATTGTAGTGTAATTTGGATAAGAGATGACAAGATTGTTGAAAGGTAAAGATGAGAGTTTACATTGATAACACCTAACCTTGAGCTTAGAGTGTAGATCATCAGATTCAGATGCTACCAAAATAATGAACGCTCTCTGTAGATATCCACATGAATAGGCTCTCTAAAACGATTAGTGTGTTAACATTAGAGTTTTTTTTCTCTCTCTAAAACTTTTTCTAAAAGTAACGTGAATATTCTAACATACTCTATCAAAAAACACTAAGTGTATAAATATATCTTAACTATTAAGATATTTAAACCAACTCTATATCTTAAAGATATGTATAAGGTAATATCCTATTTTTTTTTTACTTTTAAAATGAAAAGGATAACAAGATAATATCTTTTAATTATCTTAATATATATATATATATATATATATATATATATATATATATATATATATATATATATATATATATGTATGTATGTATATGTATATATATCTAAAGAGAGAGAGAGAGCAGAAAATACCATTCATTTTTGGGTTTATTCTAAATGTGCGACTTGCATGTTCACATAATATTGGTAGTTACACAAAACCTATATTTAGCCCATAAGTTATAAGTAGCTTCTAATAAGACATTATGACAATCTAAATTATGCAGATGTTAATAATCCAACTTAACTTATTTTATAAATAGTATTATAATCCTTTTGTCATATTATATCTCAATTGAATATAAAACATAGATCATGTCATTCTTATATAGTTCAATTATTTCTTGATCTTTAAGTACATTGATGAAAAATGACATTAATAACCTTTATCAATTCATTTTTCTTATAACTATGTAATCTCTTCAATCTGACTTATTAAAGGGCCCAAAGATATATTTCTCATATGTACATAAGAGACAAATTTCTTCTTAATCAGTCATATTTCTCTATATAATTTACTTTTATGTCCAATATTAGTCTGAATAGTCATATGGTTAAAGATAATATTTGATTATATCAAAACACGTGAAGTTAATCATATTAAAATTTATGATGATTTTGAGGTCAGATAATTAAGTTAATATTATTACATGAAAATCACTTATGACAGTTTATTTATGTAGTATTCTCATAACGAGTCATCCAATTACAATATTTCTTAAACATGTGTTTATATATTTGACTTAATATCTCATATTTATGATTAGTAAAATATAGTCATCAATTAAAATATATATTAGTTTTCATTTATTATTATCTCAACAATAATTACCAATTGAGGATAATTTAAAATAAAATTCTTTATACCTAAGAGTTTTACTATCAAGTGACATAATTGATAACATTATCAAGTGACATACTTGATGACATTATCAAATGACATTAAATAGAATTAACTATTTATGATTTTATCACTTGGTCATAAATAAAATATAAAAAAGATATTTAATAAAATGTAATCATGATATTATTTAGAAAATATCTATTACACGATTGACCTAGATTACATAACTAACATCTAATCCCATTAAAAAAAAAAAAATCTAAGCTATTTGTTGACTCTAATCATGGTACACACACATATAAAACAAAATATTTGATTAATGTCTAATTTATAACCATAACATCAAAATATAAAATGAAAAAAATTGAATTTAACCTTTAAAATTAATTATTAATTTTATGTTATCCAAATTATTATATACTTACAACTGTTAATTTGATAAAATATCATTAATAGTAATATTTAGGGTTATGGTATTTGATTGTAAGATAATTATTGCAAAACTATATTGAAATTAAAAGCTAATATTGAATTTCTAATCTTATACTATTGCTTGTCACTCCAATTAATATGTTCTATCATATATTTTTTTTAAAATTGATGTTAATAAATGTTAAAAAATGACTAATAAGATGAGAAAAAATAAAGAAAATATATATTGAATTTTAAACTCATATCAATATGAATTTACATATATAGTAAATTTATATGAGTTTATTAATTGATTTAGAATTTCAATTACAATTTACTTGAAAAAGTCAATTTGATATGAAATTAGAAGAAAATCGAAATGATCAATTGAAAATGATTGAACTCGAAACTGATTCAATGTAATCTATTGATCAATTTGATTGATTTGATTGATCTAATTAACAGTGATATGACTTGAAACTCAAAATATCTCAATTTTTTTTACACCTTGATTTGATTATCTTTTCTGATCCATCTGTAATTTAAAGCAACTTGACTTGGTCTCACTCCAAAAAAAAAAAGGTGATTAGAAATGAAACGATCTTTTTGTCACTTCTAGAGTTTACTTATTAGTTTATTAATTATATTGGGTTAACTTGCAAATTTATTTTGATTTTATACAAAAGTGATAGTATGACTTGTTAATTTATATGTTTGATTTAAACTCATAAAATTGCAAACTTGTATGAGTTGGTTCATGAGTTTAACAATTATATTGGTTGAGTAATTAGTTGGAGGATAGTGTATGAAATGTATATTTTTGCATATTTTGTTTTTGATAATAAATATGTGGTTTAAAATTACTAGAAAAACAAAATATATCAAACATATTTAAAAATTATCAACAAGGAAATTGTGTATGCTTTCATTCACCAACCCAATCCAAACTTTCAAGATAATTTTTTTGTAAAAATTTTTGAATGTAAATTTCATAAGAATTTTCACAATGATAGTTTGCTATTTTTTTTTCCCAATTCTATGGTTCTTCTAAAAAGACAAACGAAAATTTATGTTTGATATAATATCATTTTGTAAGATAATAAATTCACTAATAAGGTCTTTAATTTATCCTCTTGAATTAATACGAATGAAAAGTATCCAAATTTGGTTTTTATTTATTAAACACTAATGACGAATGAGATAACAAAAGGAAAGTTCAAAATTCGAAGATTACGTAGATTAAATAAATAATTTAAACTAATATGATAATAAATTTAATATTATTATTATTGTTATTAATTATTATTATTATTATTATTATTATTATCATTTTTAAATAAATTTTACATTTGGTCAGATATATTATATATTTTTAACCAACTGGTGAGGATATTATAAATAAATCCTCTAAAATAAAAGTGGTCTTAAAAAACAAACTAATTCGTAACCACATGGACCCGGAGTCCTCCACTAATACAAAAAGGGGAATATAAATTTGAATTTATATCAAAATCACATCGGATTCCGAGCTGGAATTTTCAGACTCGCCCAGAAAAAGACAAGATGAACCGCGGAGTGAAAGTCACCAGTCCCCCCCATAGATCTTTCCAAAATATATACCCAAATCATATCATATATTGCAAAATTTGAAAATGTTGCTACGACACGTCACGTTCACTCCAATAACAAAAAAAAAAAAAAGAAAAAAGAAGAAAATGTGCATTCCCATATCATTTTTTAAATTTAATTTTTTTAAATTTAATATAAATAATGTATTGTATGAAAAAATATTAGAAAAAATTAAAGAAATATAATGTTGGGGAAAAGTTTAGTTATGAATTCAGTACCTTTTGTATCAGTAATGGCCAATTGGAAGTAAGTCTATGACATGTTTACATAGCGATAAACTTTACTATAAATAGACTGATAAATATCAGCACATAGAAAAAGCTAATGAGGCAGAAATTTTTTATCCTTTGCTATATATTCCCCAATTGAATGGAGAATTTCCACTTTTTTTCCTCTCACTGAGAGAGAGTGAGGATCACACTCATCAATCTCCACAAAGATCTCAAATTACATTTTTGTGAGTACTTGAAAAAATTTAATATATTTTAAAGTTTTTATGTTTATTAGATGCATATTTAATATTTATTAAATGTTTTTATTTTATATGTATAATTATATATATTAATTTACAATATAAAATATTTTTATTTTATAATTTAATATAATTATCTTTAAAAAATAATTTAAATAGTTAAAATTTTGTTTGTGAAAATTTTGCATGAGATGATGAAAATTTTTTTTTCCCCCTGTCAAATGGGCAGTCCGCCTTACCTTAATTACCATTTTTATAGACTCTAATTTAATTCCCATTCTTACAGACACTAATTTATTTATGAGTATAAATTTCATTACTAATTTATTATATCTTCATGATATTAACAAAGTCACTTATAATTGTATTTATATAATTTAATTTGAGATTTTATCTTCATTTTATAATAAAAAAGAAAAGTAAATACAGATTAATTTTTTTGTAATTTTTTATAATAATAAAAAACTCCAAATGCTCAAAATTTTAATTCAAAAGAATTAAAATAAAATGAAAAATTTGTTACTTTATTCTCTTATTTTCTTAGAACAACTCAACATGATAAAAAAAAAAACTCTCATAAATTACTTAGTTCGACTGAAAAAAAAAAAGAAAAAGAAAGATCAGACGACACTCTAATCTTTTTTTTCTGTTTAAAAAGTAATATTTTCCGCTCAAATTTCTTATCCCATTTATTCAAACTGAATCATCGAAATAAAAATAAAAAATAAAAAACCCGAAACAAAACAAAACAAAACAACACTCACTCACTCACTTCTTCACTACTCGACCTTTTTCTTTACCTCATAATCATCTCTCTTCTTTCTTCGCTCTTTGTTCTGCTTTTTCTTTTGCCTTTCATGAAACCCTAACCAGAATGCTGTTTTAGAAACATTTCTGTTTCTGTTTGTTCTTCTCATTATATGAGTAGATCTGCTTCTTAATTCTACTACTACTTCTTCTTTTTTGTCTTTTACCTTTCAAAATTTCCTCCTCTCTCTTACATCGTAGTTTCCTCACTCTACTTACACTTAGATCGAGGTAGATTAAGCTCGGATTCGTGCTAAACAAGCTGCATTTTGTGCTAGATCCAAGTTTACATGTTTATTTTCTCCTATTTTCAACTTGTAAGTATTTATTTTCATTTTCATTTTTATTTTTAAAATTAAATTAGTTAAATTTTTACCTGCATTGTTCTCTGTTTTTGGTGGTTGAGGAGATAGTGAAGATAAAGATAATATATGATTTTCAATTGGGGCATTTAATTTTTCTTTTGGTTTTGTATTGTTTTAATATAATTGATTGAAAGTGACTTATTAACTAAAATAATAATAGCAGTGGTAGCAGTAGCAAGTAGTTAGTTGCATGGCGTGAGAATTCGGGGTTTATTCTCATAAAGCTGAAAAAAGCTTTCGATTTTTTGAGCAATAAGTTACTTTTCTTTCCTGTTTCTTCTTTTAATCACCTTTCTCAACAACCCAAGGTCGAATTCTTGCTTGTTTCATTGAATGGAATGCTGAAGCAAGCATTTCTAAGAAAGGGCTACTTTTCTCCCCCCTTTTGTTCAACTAATTTACATTGTTATTTCAACTATGAAAAATTCCTTTATCCTGTCCTTTTTTTTTTCCCCTTATGGGTTAATAATTGAATTAGATTTTGTAGAGTGGTGTCCGTAATTAAATAATTTCATTCCAGTTCTCAACCTTTTCTTAGTTGACAACAAATGCAGTAAGAAAACACAATTGAAACTATTAGTTTTTTTTAGATGTCTTTTTGATACGCAAAAGTAGTCTATAGAGTAATTTTTGTTTTGTGGTGGCTGGTTTAGGCTACTTGTGCTTGATTTTACGAGTTCAAGTTCTTTAACATACAATGGAGGAACCGTTAGCGCCATCTGTTGAAGAGCCAGTTAATAGGATCCAATCCTCCCGGAAACCGTCTTCCATTAATTCATTGGAAAGCAATAAAAAGGTTATAAAAACTATGAAACCTACTATTGCAGCAACCCCAAATCTTTTAGCGCCAACAGGCTCTATCAGAAAGAGAACTGAACTCAAAAGCAGCTCAGATTCAAGTTCAAATGTGACCAAACCAGCTGTAACTGCTTCATCTCGAAATTCAAGTTCAGTTCCAGTGATGAGAAGAAATAGCACTGGAGGAGTGCCTGAGAAATCATCTGCAACAAAAAGACAAAATAGTTCTGCTACTGTTGGAGGTAACAGAACTACTGCTTTTTCTAACCCAGTTAGGCGGTCCCTTCCAGAGATTAGGAGGAGTTCTTTGCCTTCCATTGCTTCCAAACCTGTTACTCGAGCAAATGTTCCGGAGGTTAGGAAGTCGCTTCCTGTGTCACCTATGGATAAGAGTTTGAGATCATCAACAGGGTCTGATGTGAGTAACTCAGGGACTTTCAAGAAACCTTCAGTTAAGCCAGCATTATCAGTATCTTCCTCTTCAAAAAAGGTTTCTTCTGCATCATTGGACAGTTCTGGAAGTAGTGTGAGTAGGAAGACAAATTCAAAGGTTTCTTCACCATCAACTCGGTCACCTTCAGTGTCAAGTGGATTGAGAGCTGGGTCTCTGTCAACATCTCTGGATAGAAGTTCTAGTTTTTCCGGACGAAGGAGAGTGGGCACTCCCGAAAGCCGGGATTCTCGCTTCATTGTTCTGCCACAGGTGGAGATTAAAGCTAGCGATGATGTGGTAAGCTCATTTTGTCATTAACTTTTAAATACTAATTATAATGTCCAATAATTTATTTGGATACTTAACGATCCAAGATTGCGAAATCTAGATCTTTTTTTTTTGCCACAGGACCATGGGTTCTAGAATTGTTGTGTGCAAGTCTTTTTATTTTTTATTTTGTTAAGCTGCTTGTTTTCCCGGATATATGTTTTTATTTTACTTATTTTTTGAAATCACTTGGTACATTACATGCCCAATCAGGCATGATTGTGGAATATCTTTTCAACCCATTACGTAGATTATTCATTTCTATGCATCACAATTCTTAGCATTGTTCTCCTGATATAGTCCTGAACTGGAGGTGAGATATTTATACATATGACAAATCAACTGCTTGAGTCAAATTCCTACTGCTCCTTCACCTTAAATGCTTGAATGTTCCTCAATCCCACACTGAAATGAAGGGGAAGTAGCTGAAAACATCATAGCAATTTCATTCTGTTTCTTACCCTTTAAGGGGTATACCCTTGCAAGTTTTCATTCTCGGTACTTCATGGATTTTTTATATTCTTCTTGAGAATAATATTGAGCTTGAGATTGAACACAGAAGAAACAAAGAAGTAGATTGCTCAGAAGTGACTGATTATTCCTGTTAAACAAAAAAGAAAAACAATTACAAACTTATATGCTAGTCTTCTATATTTAACCAAATTTCCCTCTTCTAGTACTGGATTGGGTTATCGGATTTTCAAGATAACCTTTGTGAGAAAAAGAAGAAGAGAATATACAAAGAATTGCCATATGCATGATGTTCAAAGATTTAAACTTGATTTTGAAGGTTCAATACTTGAAACAAAATGTTGTTGTATGTAACAACAGGAAAAGTGCATATGTACATCCTATATTTTTTGAAGTCTCAAGTAAACTTGACACTTCTTTGACTTGGATTATTGCTTTTTATTTCCTCTGCTTCTTGTTTTCATTTCGAAATCTACTATTATCTCTCTTCATGAGTGCTTCCTTTGTTGGATCAGAGATTGGATCTTAGGGGTCACAGAGTTCGTAGTCTCAATGCTAGCGGGTTGAACTTGTCGCCTAATTTAGAGGTAACATATCTCATATGGATTTATTAATACTTATATGTGCTGAACTAAGAAGAACATTTTTGCTGGTGTTTTCCTTATCTGATTGTCCTGTTTGACAGTTTGTCTATCTCAGAGATAATGTTTTATCTACATTAGAAGGAATTGAGATACTGAAGAGGGTGAAGGTGTGTCATGTCATACAACTAATTATTCCATTCCTTATTTTCACTCTTGTGGCAATTTTTTACACGTTAAACACCCTTTAAATTGATGAAAATACATTGTGTCTAAAGCCATGCATTAGGCAAATGTTGAAGTCCTTGCTAGCAAAGAGCTTCACCATTGATCATTGGTACTATTCTCTGCCAGGTCCTTGATTTGAGTTTCAACGAGTTTAAGGGGCCTGGGTTTGAACCTCTTGAGAATTGCAAGGTGCTGCAGGTATGTTTTTTCATTTGCATTCATCTCTCAAGCCCTTGTTTGTGACATCCTGTATTCTTAAATGAGGTGCCAAGAAAATTTATCCTTCCCTTGTAGCAACTTTATCTTGCTGGTAATGAAATCACATCGCTTTCAAGCCTTCCTCAGCTTCCTAACCTAGAGGTAAGCCTTTGGATGGTTTAAGCCTCACAGATAAATTGTTTTGCTCACTTCTAAGTTTTTTCATCTAAATGTTTAAGTTTCTGTCTCTAGTTTCTCTCAGTTGCTCAAAATAAACTAAAGTCACTTTCAATGGCAAGTCAACCTCGACTACAGGTTCGTTTGCTTTTTATAACATTCCCACTTAGGCTTATTTATTTTGTCATGATTGAATCAGTATTTTAATTTTTTTACCCTGTTTCCACTACTCTATTGCAGGTATTAGCTGCTAGCAAAAATAAAATAACAACTCTAAAGGGTTTCCCACTTCTACCTGTCCTTGAGGTTAGTTTTAGGTTCTGGTTCTGTTCTTACTCATCTGGCATATACTACCTGGCTACTAAAGTCTTCTATTTTTTCACATGTTCTGTTGTAGTCTTGTGTGTGTTGTCAACAGACTAGCTAGTTATCTGGTATCGTACTCAATCTGGCCTAGGTGATTGCCAGGGTAGCAAATTAGTATGACTGGCTTATTTGGCCAAGGAAAAAAAACAAAAACAATTTGGTGAATCATTTTAAAGATTTTTCACACTGGTTTACAAATTATAATGGAGCTTAACTAATATTTGATGGTTTGGATCACTTGATCATCATTCCATTTTATTGATAATATTTGGGGAATCTAGTGATATGTCAAAAGGTTAATTCATTGCCTTTAATGATTAAGTGGAAGATGTAGTTGTAATGTGATAATGAATATGCATAGAGATGTTTTCTATGATTTGATGCAGAGATGTTAGAACTTGGAAGTGAAGGAAACTAGTGAGCTTAATGCTTGATTTGCCTCAATATATGACTATCAAAGTCTAAATTTTCTAGGGTTGGCAGGCAAATAATTTGTTTCCTTTTTCCATGTACTTCATTTTGTGTGTACCTTCTAGTGGTGGGATAGGAGATAAAATGCAAGGCATCAATGACGGAGGATGTGAAATATATTATTGACTTTCTTAATACCTAGAAGCCAACACATGCTGATACCATTAATTATTGTGCTGTATTGCAGCATTTGCGAGTGGAGGAGAATCCTATACTTAAGATGCCCCATTTAGAAGCAGCATCCATTTTGCTTGTTGGTCCTACATTGAAGAAGTTTAATGATAGAGGTATTCTGTAGTTTTTATTTATATGAAATAGGTATTTTATTATTTCTTTAGAAATAATATTTTAGTTTGTGCTTTTGGTCCTTGGAAAAAAAATTTATTGTGTTACTTCTTTTTCCCTATTCTCCAATCTTTAAAAGGTGCTTGCCTTATCATGTATCTTTCTTCAAAAGAACTCTATTTTTTCTTTTTTGTTCTCTAATGCTGGAAAATCTGATAGATCTTTCCTGGGAAGAGGTGGCAATTTCAAAGCGTTATCCAGCTTGCACAGCCTTGTGCCTTAGAGATGGTTGGGAGTTTTGTCATCCTGAGAATGCAGCGGGTGAGAACTCAGCGAAATGCACTTTCCTTTATGCCTGGTTTTAGTTGCATAGCATCTACAATGCATGTTGACTTTGTGGCTGCCCTAGGACAAGTGCCCACTGTATCTAATAGCTAGCATAAGCATTTCATTATTTGTTGTTGAAGACAAGGTCATTGTTATTAGCATGTGTCATAGGTAAGTATTGAACTTCATAAGACATCAAAATACCTAAGAGATGCTTCTAATGGTAAATATCTTAGCCATGAAGTCCCCTTTTGTTGGATGTTGCACATGAAGGTATATTTTTCTTAAAGTATGAACATGCATACATGAACTTGCTTGTGTACACTTTCATATATGCATACATGAAGTTGCTAATGGAGCTTATATTTGTGCCACCATGCCTTGCTGCAGTGCACTACTATCATCTTTGATTTTACTACCTACTAACATGTTGCACATGCCAATGACATCCTGTCTACAGTCTTAGTGCACCTTGCACTAAATGGTTAGAAATAGAATCTAGTGACGCAAATGATGTGCTCTTTTAGGTGGTAAAATCCTTTGGATTTTACCTCTTCTTTGTTCCTTTTTTTTCCCCCTAAATTTTGATTTTTACCACTCTTTCCTGCATGTGCTTCTTCCATAATTCATACCAGACCAGGATAATTCTCTTTTAGTTTTGGAATGAAATCCAAAATGTCTATAGCATATAGTTTAAGTTTGGGAATGCTGAGTGGATCTTAGATCTTCTACATGTGATGAAAAGGTGGTTGACATGTGCTTTCTCCATGAAACTGCTAAACCTAAATCATATTATGTTCAACAGACTCAACTTTTCGTTTTCTTCTTGAGCAATGGAAGGATCATTTTCCCCCGGGCTATCTTCTTAAGGACGCCTCTATTGATCAACCTTCTGAAGAAGATGTTTGCCACTGCCGCTTTATTTTTGTCCAAGATAACACTCTAGGCGTTGATCCACAACTAGTCTTAAAATATCAGTGGTTTGTGGGGGAGAGAACACTTTCAAATTTTGTTGCTATTCCTGATGCTACTGGAGAGGTAACTGATCATGCTGAGATATTAGTACTTGTAAAACTTTATAGCAGATATTAATGCAGCCTTTTTTTTTTTTTTTTTTTTTTTAACCTTAGCTTATACTGATAGCACAACATGATGATCAGGTATACTGGCCAAAGCATGAAGATGTTGGGAAATTCCTGAAAGTGGAATGTACTCCTATACTTGGAGAGATGGAGTATCCTATGATTTCTGCCATATCATCACCAGTTTTGCGAGGTATGATTTACTTTCATATTCTTAGGAATTGAATGGTGTCTATTAGTGTATTATTGGTTATGTTTGGATGGGTAATTGTGTTGAACATTTACCTATCCACACTGAGGTAGCATGACTTATTTCTTACTACCATAGAATGATAGTTAAAAGATGAAGACAGACATCTAGAGACCTATGGGATTGTAGATTTGCCTCTTACCAAAAAGAGAAAGAGTAGGCTCTAAAAATAGCTAACAGAATTTCCTTTAAGCTGATGAGTATCTGCTTTTCTTAATTATCCAACTTGGATCATGTTGTCTTCGAACTTTGTTTTTCCATTTTGTGAAGGGAGTGGAATTCCAAAGGTTGTGAACCTTGAAGTGTATGGGGATTTAGTGGAAGGAAATATCATCAGAGGCCATTCTGAGGTTGCATGGTGTGGTGGAACTCCAGGAAAAGGTGTTGCCAGGTGAGATGGCATCTTATACACACTTCCATGCAGATTTACATACGTAGTCTTTAAAAATTTAAAGTAATGGGATTCAACTTCTTTTTTCCTTCTAGTTGGCTAAGGAGAAGATGGAATAGTAGCCCGATGGTTATTGCTGGTGCAGAAGATGACGAGTATCGTTTAACTATCGATGACATTGATTCCAGTTTGGTTTTCATGTACACACCAGTCACAGAGGAAGGTGCTAAAGGGGAACCTCAGTATAAGTATACTGATTTTGTTAAAGCAGGTATGCAGGCGATTAAACTTCTCTTAGATCTTATTCTTAATACATTTTTCCCTTGGCAAATTTTTTATGTTATCTTCCTTTCTTTATATTATTCCTCTTATGAGCAAAATGAAAGAAAATTCTTGGTATTTACTATTAGCAAAGGGAATATGGTAAAGAAAATCAATTAATACAAAAGTGGTCTTGGTGTCTGTCATCTAGTGAAACCCCTTGTAAAATACCAAAGATCTTGGTGTCTGTCATCAAGGAAACTTGTTGCATAAGTTTGCTCTAAGCATTCTTAAGGATGAGTCTGCAGTTATATGCTTTCTAAAAGCACCTAAATTGATGAAGTGAATTAGTAGGACAACAGTAAGAGAGATCCTAAGGAAGAAAAATCCAAATTGCTGCTGTTTATCAGCTTGTATCGATTACTTGGAATATTAGTTTTCACCAGGGATACTTAAAAGTTGCATCAAAACGGAAACTTATGCCCAGAACCTTGTAATCTCCACTGTTTGAAGCAACTGGAGTAAAGTCCATTTGATTAGCCTCCATTTTATGCTTAGGACTCCTGTGTTGGAAATAGGTTTTGAATGATATTTCAATCTGTAATAATGTGAAAATTAGTCAACTATTAATGAAGACAGCAATTTTACTACCTTAACTGGAGCTAGAACTTGCTTGGTGAACTAAGTTCTTTAATGAGGTGAGTGAAAGTTCTTCTGGAATAAAAGTAAAGAAAGAAGCATCTTTTCCCTTTAAAATGGATCCTGTTCCCATTGCTTGAAAATTTTCAGCATGGAAAGTTCTTTAAACTTGTCTTTAACACAAAAATAGTACATTGCAATAAAAATAAGGAAAAAAAATGAATTATTATTTCTTTGGTTCATGGCACTTGGATTATGAACAATTGCGGGTATTTTCTACATCCAATTTTTGGTGGCATTGCATGTGATTTGTTGTCAGTAATAACTTATCTGCATTACAAAATTAGTAAAGCTTAGTACATAGGATTCTGTTCTGTGTTGGCAGATAATTGTAGTGTATCAAGTTAGCAAAGAGTTTCATGTGTTGTGATGTAGAATGCTGGTTTGTACAATAATTTTTTTACTGTAGGTAAACAGGTTTGAGCTTTTCTGTTGCTTTCTTTTTCTAAGTTTACAATCAATTGGGACTTTGAATTTATAAATGCCATCTCCTAGCTTAATGACAATCAACTGTATTTGCTCCTTTGTTAAAGAAAGTAAGGAGGCAATGTCTCATTTGATCAATGACTGAATAAATATTCTTTCGGTCTTTAATTGAATATGGTATATATAATTTTTTCCTCCTGTCGCATGAACAATTTTAGTTAGATTCTATCCTCCTTTAGGCTTAACTTGGTTGGTAATTAGTTCATGATGGTTGAAATTTTGTGAGCTGAAACATTTATATTGGACTTAGTTCGGTTTAATGGACAATAAATGGTGCCCATTTTCTGGCTTTCACCAATTAAGATAGCCATTTCATGCCTATAACCTTCAATTATTGTTTTCCAATTTTTGTAAACAAGAGTATGGTATTGGATGCTAAATGGTCATGTTTTGTGGTGGCAGCTCCTCCATCAGTCACTAATGTCCAAATTGTTGGAGATTTTGTTGAAGGAAGAGTAATAAAAGGAGTTGGGGAGTACTTTGGGGGAAGAGAAGGTCCTAGCAAGTTTGAATGGTTACGTGAGAATAAGGAAACTGGGTTAGTGTTCTCATCTACTTCATACTCTAATAGGCACTTGGAAAAAGAAATAAGTTCACTTGTACTCTTGATATGTGGTTTTTCCTCATATTCTACAATATTTAGAAGTTAACTGTCCCCTCAACTTTGATACTCATTATTTATGATTGGAGTCCTTTGTTTCTTTGCTATCTTTTAATGCAGTGCAGTTTAAATATTTTTGCTTGTCTCTGTGTAATTTTTGACTCCCACTGCTCTTGCCTTATTTGATCTTGTTGGCTTCTTTTGGCAGAGATTTTCTATTGGTGTCAATGGGTACATTTGAATATACTCTGACTAAAGAAGATGTGGGCCGACGTATAGCTTTTGGTTATATACCCATTAATTTTGAAGGTTAATCCATTACTAATTTTTCTTGTGGAAACATAGCATACTTGCTTATGACCTTTTCTCATAGATTATTTTGTAACATATTTAATGGGTATACTTTGCAGGACAGGAAGGGGACTCTGTATCAATAGTGTCTCCTGTGGTAAAGCAAGGTAAACAAATAATATGTAGGCTTTATTTAATTAGCAGAATAAAATATAGTATAAATGGTGACCATGGAATGTTTGTGCTTCACTTCTATGTGGAATATGTATCACAAAACTTGTCAAATATATATTTCATGTAGTAACTATTACACATTTAACTTCTTACTAAAACTTTAGATTATAGAAACTATTCTGTGGATTAACTAGTCACATTTAACAATCAAATGAGAGTTGAAATTAACTATCCAACATGGAATAGCTCTATCGCATGATCTTTCTATTACTATATCCATCATAACATTCTCATTTCTGCTACATTAATTTGTTGTACATGTTTCTTCATCACCCAACGCTAACTTCTATGTATTATAGCTGAGTTTTGATAGATAATTTAGTCCACAGTTTATCTTATGTAATTCTTGATACTGAAATTATCATATAACTTATCGGTGTAAAATGTTTGTACTATATGTAATGGTTTCATCTCTCTTCATACTGTTAGTAACTTCTCACTAATTGATGGCTTTGTGCTTGCGCAAATTCCAGCACCTCCAAAAGTAACAAATGTTAAGATAATTGGTGATATAAGGGAAAATAGCAAGGTTACTGTAACTGGTATTGTTACTGGAGGAACTGAAGGTTCTAGCAGAGTTCAATGGTTTAAAACAAGTTCTTCGATGTTGGATGGTGAGAATGGTCTTGAAGTAGTGAGTGCATCCAAAATTGCAAAGGTAGGTAATGTCTGTATGTTTTACATGCACATGCAAAGTCATGAATCAGTTTTTGTGATTTTTTGCATACCTGTTTTAAATTGTTAGTTGAACTCTCACCTTTGTTTAGGCATTCCGCATACCTCTAGGAGCAATTGGCTATTACATTGTTGCAAAATATACGCCAATGACACCAGATGGTGAATCTGGTGAACCGGTTTATGTTATATCAGAAAGAGCAGTTGAAAGTAAGTACATCCTTTGCTTTATCTTGTTTCAGGACAAGGATTTTTTTTTTCCCTTTTCCTTCCACTTGTAGTTGGGTTTAACATAATTTAGTTTGCTAATTCATATTTTTATTTTCTTTCAGCTCTTCCCCCGAGCCTAAATTTCTTATCTATTACTGGGGATTATGCTGAAGGTGGGATGTTGACAGCATCATATGGATATATAGGGGGTCATGAAGGAAAAAGTTTGTATAATTGGTATCTTCATGAGGTATTGAACAATTTAACTTGCATCATTTGAGGCCTTGTCTATCATATTAGATTTATTGCTAACTTTCTTATGACACTTGTATTTTTTCTACACCCACACAACTGATAGCACTATTCTCATAATACATAAGAAGGTTTTCAGCTAATTGACATGTTGGCTATGACGAATTTGGTACAATGTACTCTTGGTGCTAGTAAATGAGAGCAAGATTAAGAAGATGTCACTGTTCTATTATCAAATCACTAGTATTGGCTCATCTTTTCCCTGTAAAAGAGATGTGGCATAGTTTTTTCTCTCTTGATATACTGTTTTCACTTAGCAAAGAATTAATCATGTACTTGGAAAAGGAAAACCATTCTTGTGGTGACAGGATTTTTCTTTTGTGTGGTAAAATCTTGATAAGCAACCTAGTGATGGAAAGACTTTGATATGCAATCTTTTACCTGCTATAGTCTTGCTTGCAATGCAAGTTCATTCTCACTCACGGTGGACATAATTAGAAACTCATTTGAATTTATTTCTGTTTAGGTTTTCTTGTGAAGCCTGCTATTAGTTTTCTCCCTATTTGGGTAAATTAGAGTTTTCATGTGATATTAGATGCTTCATTTTCTAAGTTATATTGCAGTTGTTTCTTTTCATTCTATAGTGGGTTAATTAAGCAAATAAACCGAATAAGGATTCAAAAATTGGTTCTCTTTATTTATTTATTTATTTTTTGTAGAGTTGGTTCATATCACTCAAATGATCAATTGGTAGGTTATCCATGTTACATTTCAGTGAAAATGTTAACCATCAATTTATTGCATGTTATGTGGATCGTAGGCTTTTCTAAAGCAAGTTACATAAATATGCCCTTCCTATCTAGCACACAATTCACGTTGCCAAGGTACTATTGAACTGTTTAAGGCAATTTTTTTCCAGCTTCTTTTTCTTTTTCTGCATTTTTGTGCTTTTTTTCTCATCTCTATTCAAATGTTCACATGCTAATGTTTTTTAAATATCTTGTTTCTGTTTTTGCCATTTTTTATTGTTGGGATCTTATAGGTTTTAATTTTAGGTTCTTTAAAGAAAAAAATTATGTTCAACTTTACATAGTGTATCAGTAACTAAAATAAACTTGATTTTGCAGTCAAATATTCTTATTTATTATAGATGTCATCGAATATCTAATAAGTTTACAATGTACTTCAATTGCAATATCTCTCTATCAACTTTTGGTTTAGAAATATGTCAAATGACTTGAATACCATGCTTGAAGGAGAACACCTTCGAATTGGGTATCTGGGACATAAAGTTTTCCTCTTCTTTGTACCTTTAAAGGAAAACATACTAAATATACATAACATTTTTCATTTGAAGAATGCATATATTGATTTGACTGTTCTTTGGGATTTTCAGTCTGAGACAGACTCTGGTTCATTGATACCTGAGTGTTCAGGAGTTCTTCAGTATCGTATAACCAGAGATGCAATTGGTAAATTCATATCTTTTCAATGTGTCCCTGTCCGTGACGATGGGATTCTAGGTGACCCGAGAACTTGCATGGGACAAGAACGAGTTCGACCTGGTAATTTTTCATCTCTAGTTTTGGTGATTAAGTTTGTGGGTCTGTTTGTGTAGAGATTAAGTATAACAGTGTAATTCATAAATTCCATGGACAAAATTAGCTGAATAGTTATCTGTATTCACATGATGAAATAGTTGATTTTGAATTTTTCCCAATGAAGTGTGTTATTAAGTATTCTCTCCGTCCCAAAATGGTTGTCCATTATTCCTTTTTGCAATTCCATGGACAAAATTAGCTGAATAATTATCTGTATTCACATGATGAAATAGTTGATTTTGAATTTTTCCCAATGAAAATTGTGTTATTAAGTATTCTCTCCGTCCCAAAATGGTTGTTCATTATTCCTTTTTATGATGTCCCAAAATACATGCCCACTTTTATTAATTATAATCAAGCTTCCTAATTTACCCTCATTAATTATTAAACTAGCAAAGCACATATATTTTCTCATTAAATATAATTAAGAATATAAATGAAAAATGCTTTATAAATTGTGCGTTGGTAAAGTATCAAATATATTTTCTTAAACAATTTGAAAAATGGTAAGTGATAGCATTTTCGGGACGGAGGTAGTAGTAAATTTGAAATCATCTCAGATATTTTCTCACCCAAAGTTGATGTGACAAAGGCATCTAAGTATTCTAGCAGTTTTGGTTATTTGAGTTCATTCAACTATGCTTGCTAAGTGTGACCAAATCTTAACATGTTTCAGTTAACAAGAGAGATTATCCTGTTGCAATTGCATATTTCTGTAAAATATACTTTTAACAATAAACAGCTGGAAGCAAAAGAAAAGAAAATTTTAGATTGACAACCAATATCAATGCACAAGGATCCAGTTTGTGCAAAGCATGCAATTTGTATTCCACAATCTCCAGACTATGTAGGTTAAAGTTTAGATGCAAAAATTTGTTGGGCATTTCATAGATCACAATTTAATGCTCAAGTGTTAAATTCCAGGTCATGTTAATTTGATAATGGATTATCTTGGAGATTTATTATTAGCAATCAGCAAGCTAAATTGTGCCTTCATCTTTACGTGCATTTCAAATAAATGAATACTCCATTTCAGATGTCCTGATGGTTTTGATTCCAAATTTATTTATCATGGATGTATATGTACGCTATTACCCATTGTCTAAATGCGATATATCTTTTATATAACAAATTCATTTCTTATTATTTTGAGTGGTTTTTGGTAATTAGGAAGTCCGAGGCTGCTTTCTCTACAAATAGTTGGAAATGCTGTTGAAGGAACTGCACTAAGTGTTGACAGAAAGTATTGGGGAGGTGAAGAAGGAGATTCAATTTTCCGTTGGTTTCGGGTACTTTAACTTAATGCTTCAATAAAACTTGAGGCTCATCTTTTTGTAAAGTAGGACTGAACAGCTGGAATGAGACATTGCCATAACATTACTTGTTGGGCTATTTCAAGCATAAACAACTGTTCTTCAGCTAATAATTTCAATTTCATCTCCCTATCTTCTTTGTATTAGAGTTGGTCATCTGCTGCTTTATTTTGAATTTCAGAAATTCTTATGCAGACTAGTTCAGATGGCACTCAAATTGAAATTCGTGGTGCTTCTACTGTCTCATACATGCTTTCAATTGATGATATTGGATACTTCATTTCAGTTTCATGTGAGCCTGTTAGAAATGATTGGGCCCGTGGTCCTATTGTTGTTTCTGAACAAGTTGGACCTATCATAGCTGGTATAAAGTTTATTTCCCATAAATACCTCCCACTTTCTCACACTCAATTTGTGACTAAATCCGGTTATTGAGTTTGTTGAAGACAAGATAGTGCTGATACTACTGCGAAAATCTTATTTCATTGCAGGTCCTCCAACTTGTAAGTCTTTAGAGTTTCTAGGGTCAATGCTGGAAGGACAACGTCTGAGCTTTGTTGCTTCTTACAGTGGAGGGTGAGACTTACTATAAAATCTTTGTATGCATAGAATTTCTAGTCCTTTTGTTTTAACACACTCCTATATTGAATTCAGAGAGAAGGGAAATTGTGTCCATGAATGGTTTAGAGTGAGAAGCGATGGCATTAGAGAAAAACTAAGTGCTGATGGTAAGTAATTTGTTTATATTAGGTATATTTTTAGAGCGAGTTTTGTTTTGGAATTAGTGGATCAGTTTGTTAAATTATTTGCAGAGTTTCTAGATTTAACTTTAGAGGATGTTGGAAAATGCATTGAACTTGTTTACACTCCAATGCGCAAGGATGGTGTGAATGGACATCCGAGGAGCATAAAGTCCAATGTGATTGCAGCAGGTTGGTTGTATTTCGTGATTCAACTTATATTTGTGCATATCACAATTATAAATCATGTTTAACATTCTCAAATTTGATCATACTCCTGAGCCTGTTGAGAGTTGAAACTCATTTATAATATTTTGTCTAGACTTTGGGGCTCCATTAGGCTAAAGGCATATCTTTAAATCTATCTGATTGGAATTTCTATGCTGTTGCGTGTTTTCTTGATAATGTAGTGAAAAATTGCAATTTGCAACTGTGTTGCAGGAATGTTTTGAAGTTTGTTATTGCTTTTTTTAGTCTTTACCACAATGCTAGAAGATACATAGAGACGGAGTTAAAGAGTGGTTGAGGCTATCATGAATCATCAGTTCACTGCTTGTTGATTATTTATTAATCTAAGGCCTCATATACCACTTTAATCAACCAATTCCTAGGTTTTAGGAAGTAGGCTGGTAATCAATATCGGGCTAATTGTTAGTAATTATGTTCTGCATAGCCAGCTATATTACTATGTGTGCAAAAGCTACATTGCATTATTTATTTCACAAAATTCCCTTGCTAGATTTCAAAAGCATAGTCTGTAAGAACTTTAATATTTAGTTCCTTTCATTTCAGTGACAATTATTTGCTTGAATGGTAGTAGTTCCTATGTTTGTATTTTTGATTGAGAACCAATCATCCTGATGAATTTTAATTCATAAGTGATCTTGTTAAACTTTCATAATTTCCCCATTGAATTTGTTTGATTGAAGCAAGTGAATTTTATTCATAATTCACTGTTTTTCATTGATTTTGGTTCGTAATTTTTGTGCTATTCTGGTGTCCTATTCCATGTTTATGTTTTTAAACAGCGGATCCTATGGGATTGGAACTTGTGATTCCTGATTGCTATGAAGATGAGGAAGTGGTGCCACAAAAAACATACTTTGGCGGATGGGAAGGTGTTGGACAATATATTTGGTATAGATCGAAGAATAAGCTACACAGTTCTGCATTGATGGATATATGTGATGCCTGCGATGATATTTTCATATGCAGCAAAACATTGTAAGTTCTAGGACCTAATATTGCAGCAAAATATTTGTATCCATTTTAACATTGAGCTCCTGAGAATATCTGGTCTTGTGGCAGGACATATACTCCATCACTTGTAGATGTGGGTTCTTACTTGGTCCTATCTTGGCTGCCCACTCGTACAGATGGCAAATGTGGGAAGCCATTAGTTGCAATTTCCAACTCTCCAGTTAATCCAGGTACTATGGTCTACTTCCATATTTTCTTTGGCACGAAACTAAAGTTATGTTTTTTTTTATTGGAATGTCATGAATTCAAGTTGTGATAATCACCTCTCTGCTAAAAGGCAGGGGTGCAGTATATATACCACGACCAGCTTTCCATTCTCACAAATTGAGTTTGGAAGTTGACATGACTAGGGTTATACTTGAGCCAGGCCGAGTCGAAACTTATTAGGCTCAAGCTTAAGCTTGGTCGAGTGCTTGAATACTTGAATTTGACTCGATTAGGCTCATTTATTTATACATTTTTTTTGGGTGAATTTTATAAATTGAAATTTTGTTTTGAATAAGCTCAATTAAACATGGATCATTAAGCTCGATTGGGTAATATTGTAAATATGACAGTTAAAGGATAAATTAATAAAATTATTCAATATTGCCTAAGCTTGATAGACTTGTGAGCCTCCCAAGTCGAGTATTCGGTTTGCTCAATTACTAGAGTAGCTTGAGCTCGGCTCGATTGATCTTGAGTAAATGTTGAGTAGTTTGCGAGCTGTCTCAATTTGTTTATACTCCTAGACTTGACTTGCATTTTAAAGAGCCAACATGTCACAGACCCAGGTTATGGTAGACCTTTTTTGTATCAAATTTCATTTGCGAACCCTTAGTTCGCGTTTTTGGAAGTATATGAACTTGAGTTCTTGATGTATTCTATTTTATTTGAGCTGTAATATAATTGATTTAATTAAGTGCATTTGCTGTGTTGATTTTCAGCACTAATTGACTATTTCCCTATATTATTTACAATATATGATTTATTTTCCCCTTTCAAATTTTGTTCTTTAACAATTTTGAGTAAAATACTTTGGCAGCTCTTCCAGTTGTTTCCAATGTTCAAGTGAAGGAGTTGTCTTCGGGTGTTTATTCTGGGGAGGGAAAATATTTTGGGGGCTATGAGGGATCTAGCCTATTCAGCTGGTACAGAGAAACAAATGAGGGGACCATTATCCTTATTAATGAGGCTAACTGTACAACTTATGAAGTCACAGATGCAGATTACAATTACCGCTTGTTGTTTGGGTAGCTATTTCACTTATTTCAATATCATGCTACGGAATTTGAACTAGTTTTCTATGGAAGTGTTAAACATTATTATTTTTGATCTGTCACATGAAGGTGCTGTTTTTCATCTTTTATTTGTTTAGATTTCATATCCTGTGCTTATAATTATTAATCTGAATTCCATTTTTATATTCTGAAGCCTAAATAATTTTATATAATCAGATAGACATGTTCAAATGTTTCTCATAGGTACACACCAGTTCGTGCAGATTCAGTTGTCGGAGAACTGAAATTGTCTGAGCCAACAGGCATTGTTCTACCAGGTATTTAATCTATTTTGTAAATCTCATCTGCAATTTGATTTTGCCATTGCTTCTCACACAATGTTGGCATTTGTCTCTTGAGTTGTTGATAATACTTTGTTAGACTAGCTAAATTTATCGGCAGTGATTCATATCTACACAACTTTTGTTGTTCATGCATTTACGTTGATCTAATGTTGTAAATTTCACATCAATCTGTAATCTTATTTGTATCTGATGAGAAAAATAAAGAGCGGATTTTTCTGTTAACTAGGGAAGTTAAAACTGTAGTAAACCAAAATTTATCTCCTGAATTGGTTCATCAACTCTGAACATGACAAGTTTGGATAATTTTTATGGACTAAACCCTTCTTTATCTTCTCATTTTATGCCTGGATTTAGGCAGAAGATCAAATGGCATGTGTCTAGGTTTCTTTGTTCAAAATTCGCAAGTCAATTTGTTGTAAGACCAGTCAAAATTTTCCTGCTAAACATTCCATGTGCATTGTTTTCTCCTGTGTACATCCTTTGGGCTAGCTTCTGTCTTATTAAGATCCCGCTGATCTAGAGGTGGGCCTAGATGTGAAACCCTTGCAAGAGTGGCACAGTGTCTTACAATGGAGGTATCATGTCACAATAATGATCTCTTTGCAACTAGATATTTTTTGCTGAGCATGATTTTTAGTGCTCATTTGCAGGCAACTGGAAATAAAAATGTGCATGTTTAAGTCATTTTCCCATTGTCGCTTCTTCCCTTTCTCTTCTTTGGTGTCTTTGGTTCCACCCTATTGCCCGACTTAGACTAAATTGTTTATGCTTGAACTAGAATTTAATTCTCATTTACAAGAGTGTCTTTTCCTCGTGCTGGTGAACTGTTTTTTCGGTTTGGTGAGCATCATCCTGAGTGCTCGTCTGTTGGCAAGTATTAGCAAAGTGTCCTATCTTGAGCTAAGTTAATTAAAATATGCATAATTTTTATCATTTCTCAATTTATGTTCTTGTTCTTCCCTTATTGTCTTTTTTCTTTACATTCTCTGGTTCAGAATATACATGACATGAACTAAATTACTGAAAAACATCCATGTAAATATATCTCATGTTATTTAATGAAAATTTTATATTGAACTGGATTTTTTTTTTTATTTTTTTGATGCAGAGATTCCAAAAATTGAAATGCTTATGCTCACTGGAAAGGCAATAGAAGGTGATGTACTCACTGCTGTTGAAGTAATACCTAAGAGCACAGCTCAGCAATCTATCTGGAGCAATTACAAGAAGGACATCAAATATCAATGGTAAATGCCAGTTCTCCTTTCCTATTACATGGTTTAAGTAAGATGCTCTGTGTCCCTTTTCACTTAGGAATTCTTTCCTTAGTTATGTATATATCTGTTACATTGAGAAATTATTATGAATAGCATTTTGATTAGTGTAAATGCCTAAGTAATTTATAAAATGAGACTACTATTTGGAAGCATGGCATTGCTTGACAAAGTCAGGAATCTATTGTGTCTCTTGGAATATTTTCAGTAGTTCTTTACTCTCCCCCTTAAATTTAATCAATTAATCTGCAGGTTCTGCTCATCAGTGGGGAACAGGGATTACTTTGAGCCCTTACCTTTGCAACGTTCATGCTCCTACAAGTTGCGATTAGAAGACATTGGTAGATGCTTGAGATGTGAATGCATCGTGACTGATGTGTTTGGAAGGTCAAGTGAGCCTGCATATGCCGAGACTACTGCTGTATTGCCAGGTCTGTTATTACACATTGCAACCAGCTCATATACTATCATTTTCCTTAAAACAGTTACCTTTTGCAACCCGTTGGTATGATTTAGAATTTTGTATTATTGTTTAATGAGCTAAAATTGAATGTTTAAAGTGCGTTTGAAGTTGCTGCAAATTTCTATTTTTTTATTTTAAATTAAAAAACCTAGAAAAAACAGTTTTAAAAATGCTGTTTTTCTGATTCTTTTTCATGTTTATTAAGAAATTTTTTTTTTAAAAAAAAAAACCAAAAGCCATAAAATTTGGTCTTCAAAATCTTGCTTTTTGTTTGTAAAATACAGAAAATAAATAACAGAAAATGAAACCGAAATTAGTATTCAGTTATAGGAAATATTCTAGACTTCAATTATTGCAAACCATATGCTTTTTTCCCTTACTCTAGCGTAATTTTTTGAGATTTAGCCAACTATTGCATGTCCATTTCCAAATTGACTACAAACCGATTATTGAGTTCATGCAAGCATATTCTTCTACACTTCATATTACGTTATCATTTATCTAAATGCTATATTAATAATCCTTTTCATGTCTGCTTTAATCTACTCCTTGAAATGAAAGAATTTTGCTTGCATTGGAAAAAATTTACCAGCTGATAGTTTTTTAATTTCCAGTTTGATTTTCTTCCTTGTTGCTGATATTTGTTGTTCTCTTCTTAGATTATTCATGTAATCTATAAATTTGATACTATCAGGAGGATTGAGACTTTATCTTATTGGTCTTTGGACTAATTTTGTTGTTAAGTTCATGATTTTGTTGTTACTGTTGCTTCTATGATTCTGTTTTATATCGCAGACGCTTAATAGTATCAATTCTTGTATTGCCAATTATGAGTCTGTTCCATATTTTATTAACTAATAATTCTGTTGTCTTTAGGGATTCCTAGAATAGATAAACTAGAGATTGAGGGGCGGGGTTTTCATACCAACTTATATGCTGTTCGAGGCATTTATAGTGGAGGAAAGGAGGGCAAGAGTAGAATACAGTGGCTTAGATCAATGGTTGGTAGTCCTGATCTGATCTCCATACCAGGTATGTATACAACATTTGTTTTTCTCTTATATGCCAGAAGGTTGTTTCTTCCAAAACCCATTGCTACGTTGTAAAACGGCAAAAGCCTACATAAATTATATAATCATATTTGCTTGCAAGTATTCACCCCTCATTTTATTTACGTCAATCTGTTAGGAATGAAATGCCCTCATTCACTGTCAGTTTAATAAAAACTGGAGTAAACAAGAATTGTCACAAAAAATGGTAAAATAAAACACCCAAATTCTGTATTTCTACCTCATTTCTTATACATCTAGTACAATCAGCATCAGAAAGCAAATTTATTTTCTATTAGAAATATGAAATTTTTGTTTTGTTAATATTATAAGTTAATAAAAAAATGCTTATCTGCAGTGATATATTTAATGATGTCATGAATCAAAGTTGAGAAATCATAGATTCAGGAAGCCATGACATCAATTTTTGGTTGAAATTGTATTTTGAATATTACTCTCCTACAGTGATTAATATTGGACTCGATGTTACATATAAATGAGGCTTGGGATTTTGACTACTTCACATTCTTTATCATAGATTATTTAGCTGTGAGTGTGGGTGTTATGAGGTGTTTGACTGATGATGAGACAGTTTGTACATATTGCAAGATGCATTTGGCTGGAATTCATAGGTTTCTATTTGGTTGATGATAAACAAATTAAATCATAACAATTTAACATACTATTGTCTGCCTTTTACATTGTAGGCATACTGATTTCTCTAGTTGGTAGATCCTCAGACAGATATTTTGATTCACATACGGATTCATTTAATGAATCTTGTCCATGCTTAGAAGAGCCTTTAGTGTGATGAAATCTCTGATTAGTAAATAGTTCTAAGGAGAGACTAAGATCTCTTTTGCCCCTTTAAAAAACAGAATTATTAGTGCTTATGTGCGTGAGGGTTGACTCCAATAATAGTATGAAAATATTATCTTATATTGTATGGCTCCAATAATCGGATGAAAGTATTATCTTTATTGTATAATAATTATACAGTAATTGACCGGTGTGAATAAATTGAAGGTTCACATTAGCACATCTATTTTGAATTTCAAAATTTAAATGTATACTTCCATACTTCTGAATATTTATTCCAATACTTGAATTTATGTTGCAGGGGAGGTAGAGAGAATGTATGAAGCTAATGTTGATGATGTCGGATACAGGTTGGTGGCTCTTTATACTCCTGTTAGAGAGGATAGTGTTGAGGGGCAGCCCGTATCTGCCTCAACTGAGCCAATTGCTGTTGGTAAGAAGAATCTTATATCCTACATGTTTGTAACTTCCTCTTATTGTTTAATTTCAGCTTCTTGTCTTGATAAATTGTTTAATTTCAATGCATTTGCTGAAGAATTGTTCATATAAAAAATCTCCTTTGTACTTTTCTAGAGCAACTAGGCGGAACCTTTTTCTTTTATCATATGTTTATTTTCCCCCTATACTTTCACCATGATGTCTTTTTAGCTTTTTATTTTTTTTAGAAATTTTAGTTAAAAAAATAAAGAAAAAGCAGTTACGAGGGCTTGGGGGAGGGGGGCGCGGGCGGGCGGGCGAGATCATCAGGGTTAATTTTTGAATGGAAGGCTGCTCAATGCGAGGCAAGGGCTGCAATTTGATTTGCCTGGCACTCTGTTAGTTCTGTTGAATATCCCTGGTGGTGTAGGGTAAGCTTGAGTTAGGTTGACTGAGATCTGTTAATTGGTACTTCTCATCTTCTACTGCATCACACTAAAGGGTATACATATATATGTATGTATGCACCTTTCTTATGAAGTACTACTTCAAAGCAGACAAAAGTTGTAGATTTTTTTTTGTTAATTCTGTCAAGAATGAACCAGCTTGACATCCATCTCAAAGCAGACAAAAGTTGTAGATTTTTTTTTGTTATTTGGCTCTGGCTGTTCCTGGGCTTTGGGCATGCTTCTAGCTGGGATAACCCAACTTTGAGGGCTTTCCTTTGTATTCGAGACAACATATATAATTCTCTCTCTGAGGCACCAGATATTTTCAGTTTATCCTTCTTTTTCTACTATATTAATCCTCAGATAAGAACAAATGAGCTAAATGTAGTTGAAAATCTTACTAGGATTTTCCCCCCCTTATTGGTATATTAATCCATGTGGAAAACTGAGGATGCTGAAATAAAACATATAGAACAGGAAATCAAACTTGCATGTTGAATTCATGATCAAACAAGATTAGATGCCATTTATTTTTTTTTTATTTTTTTTAATGTGGATCAATATGGCAGTATCTGCATATTCCACACTTCGCACTTATATTAGCCTCTCTTTGGTTTTCCTTGTCTTATTTAGACAGATGGGCGTAAATTCGGTAATCATAGGAAATGCTATTTGAATCTCCAAGTTCCATTTTTTATTTATTTGGTATAATTAACTTGCAGAGCCTGATGTTCTTAAAGATGTGAAGCAGAAGCTTGAAGTTGGATCTGTGAAGTTTGAGGTGTGTAATATTTATGTTGAACTTTGTTTGTATAACTAGAAAAATGCTGAAGGCATTTCCCAAAGAAGAATTGCAAAATATATCTGGATTGCTTCAGAGAAGAAGCTTAGTGAAGCTTCTACTTCAAATATTCTTTGATAATAGTGATGAAATAGTCTCTACATCTTATCAAACTAGTTGCTAACTCGTGTCTTGTATGAATTATCGTATAAAATTTTTTATAAAATTAATATGTAAGATTATCAAAATAAATTATTCTTAAGTAGATTCTAAATTAATTATTTTTAAAATTTCTAATCATTTTTTATTTTTATTTTTTTCTTATGATTTTTTTATTTTCTTTTTTAATTATTTTTTTTGTAAATTTTCAATTAAAGAGTATGATATGACAATAGTATATAGTTCCTAATCATTCGCTTGTCAAAATATTGGCTTGGCAAATGGTAAACATTTGTATAAACAATTTTTGGGACCAAAGTTAATTATATACAAGTCCAGTTCTTGCACCTCTTGTGGGCATTAACTTAATTTTTAAATCAAATATTTAATTTATATATATATATTAATAAAATGTTTATATTACAGATAATTAGCAAAGTAAGAAAAAAAGAATATATTAAATAGTACCCATATTTAACTACTTTGACTTCACCTATGTTGTCAGATATTGATGAGAAATTAATTATAATATCTAATGTGAAACTCTTTAATTTTAAAATTGAAGTAATTAAATTCTTAATTATATATACAATAATAGTAAATTTTCAAGTTTATATTATTTCTCAAAATTACCATGTTTAGAATTATATGTATTCATATTTTGATCTTTGATGTTAATATAATATATGATTTGTTAGTATAAAAGAACATATATTTATAAATTTTAGAAAAGGATGAAAATATAGACATTTTGTGTTTATTTATATGAATAATATGATTCTTTAAATTTAGAAACATATCATCATAAATATGTATATATCTCACTCTTTTTGCATAATATCTTAAATAATTTTAGTCATATAATAAAAGGATTATAGGAAACTTATTCGTTGAAATTAGTGTCATTATAAATTTACAAAAATCATAATTAGCAACATCTAGATAAGTTATAAAAATATGAATAAAAAAACATAAAATTTCATAGAGCCCTGCTATGATAAAAAATTGCATTTAAAATCTGAAATTTGAAATTTTTTTAAAAAAACTGTATTCAGAATTTGTAAAATTTAAAACAAAGATAGATTGATGATTAAAAGGTTCAATTTAAAATTATTCATAAAAGAAAAATCTATTCAAACATATATATATATATATATATAAGCTCGGATTTCTAAAACTTGTATTTCATTTTGTTCAGGAACAATGAAGGGTACATTATGTTAATATGCTACTTGTTTTTCTCATTGAAAAGGATTATCAATATGGTTGATAAGGTTTCATTACCTTGCCTGACTATGACAATAGATAGGTTGATTTATTTATGCTCAACTGCTTGTGCATAGATATTGCATGTTTTAACTATTGTTTCCTCATGAATTTTCTCCCTCTATCATCCAAGAGATTTTTTAGGCAAAATATTGCTCATCTTAAATTTTTTTTGATTCAAAATATTGCTTGTTTTAACTGTCTTTGTAAGCAGGCATTATGTGACAAAGATCGCTCTCCAAAAAAGGTTGTCACATCTCTCTTCACATTTGCAATTTTATTTGTTTAATTTTTTAGTATTAAAAATTTTAAAAGAAATAGCATATTATTGTCATCGTTCATATGCAGGTTCCAGGAGAGAGGAGTCTAGAGAGAAGAATTCTTGAAGTTAATAGGAAAAGGATCAAGGTAGTGAAGCCAGGTTCTAAGACTTCTTTTCCGACCACTGAAATTCGGGGTAGTTATGCTCCTCCTTTCCATGTAAGTTTGTCCGAAGGATAGATTCTCTGGTTCGTTAATTGTCTTTTGATATGAAAGTTGAAGCATTCACATGAAACCATGTAAGGAGTTCTTGGTATGAGACTTGCAGTCTGGGTCTTACGTTCGTTCTGCGAAATTGGATGTTGATTCTATTTTCTTTGACGTGAAAGCCATATTATGTGTTTGAAAAAATAAAATTAAAGAAAACCTTTTTGCAACTACCTCAAAACATTTCAAGTGCACACTTGAAATGTTTCATATTAGGCCTTGGTGCTTATCACATAAGCCATCCTATGTATTGGATTGCATCAGATGCGATGCAAATAGGAGATGACGAATATATGATAAATGTTACTTTATGGTACTCTTTGAATCTTTTGACAATGTTTTTTGTGGAATCATCGGGATTGAAGCATCATTCTTTTTTATTTTGCTTTTCCTGGGCGATTAGTAGTACAAGAATCTCATATTCAAGATTGTTACAGGTTGTGCTTTTCCGGAATGATCAACATCGGCTTAGGATTGTAGTGGACAGTGAGAATGAAGTAGACCTGATGGTCAATTCCAGACATATGCGTGATGTCATTGTCCTAGTGATCAGAGGCCTTGCCCAACGATTCAATAGTACATCTCTCAATTCTCTACTCAAAATAGAGACATAGCTATCGTGTAATGTAAAGTGAATTCATAGCAACAAATATATTCATCTGCAGATCTTTAGTCCAATTAGTCATTTCCGGATTTTTACCAGTCACTATTTTAGGTGTTGTTGCCATGTTATTTGTCCAGTGTGGAGGATGTGTTGTGCAGTGCTGGAAAGGCTGGAGACTTGTTAATATATGTTTTGTATATTATTTATTAGGGAAAATACAAAAAAAATATCATACAAAGCAGTGATTTATTGTGACAACTAAGAGTTTGTAGTTTATATTGGTAGCATTTTTGTGCTAAAATCATTTGACATTAGCTTTTGCTGATGTGGAAAAATAATATTAAAACAATTAATTTGAGTAATTTTGGACAGTCAAGTCGATGTAATAGACCCATAAATTAATGTCTATTTATTTGTTTATAATATTTTCAATTAATTAATTATTAAAAGCATAATTAAAAGTAGTTCCAACTTTTATAACGCAGGATAAAAAAAATAAATGTACTTATCTTAAATGTAAAAACAAATGCAAATTAAAACCAAGTAGGAAGCATTCTCTCTTATAGCCTCATTCTGTCGCCTGCCACCGACAATGCTCAGCCTATAACATTCCACCTCTGGTTCGTAGTGACGACGATTCCTCTTGTGGCTGATTTGTGTAAGGTAAAACCTTTTGGTTGAATGTGCATGGCCCGGCCCTTTTCGCGCGAACTAAGCCTCTAAGCAAAACTCTCTGATTTTCATACCGAGAAATAAAATAAATACATTAAAAAATAATGTTTTTAAATTATATCGTTGACTCGTTATTTCGCAGAGAATCACAACCACGCCACTTACCCAATCTCATTATAATCTCCAATTGCTTATCACTTGCCTAATCTTGACCATATCGAAAAGAAGAAACTTGCCTAAAGAATACCCACTTGTTTAATTTTGTTCTTGATGGGTCTGTCGCCTTTTTCATGTTCAATTTCTTAACTTTGCTTGAATGGATTTTTCGTTGGTTATTTGTTAAGACATTAAATTGTGAAAAAGGATATTGTAGCAATGGATTCAATTCTTCAAGCAAAGGAAAATTGCGCGGTGATTGCGTTAAGTGTTTGTGGTGGTTGCATTTAGACTTTGAAATATGGAAGAGTACGTTGTGAGGGATCTTTTTTTTTTTTTTTTTTTTTTTTCCCAATTAAAAGGCAAAAAACAATGTAGTTTTTAGAAAATTGGTATCATTTTTTTTTTATTAGTCTTGATGTTTTTCAGTTTGATTTGGTGTTTTGAATATCCTATTTTATGCTACTCACTAAATCATTAGTTTTACCGATTTGATCGGTTAATTCATTCTAATTTTCAAAAACTTATTAAAAAGTAATACTATTTAGCTCAAGTTGAGACGCAATAAATGTATCTCAATAGGAGTGTAATTGTAAAATTTAAATATATTTATTGAGATGTATTTATTTTAAAATTGATGTAAAGATTAAAAATAAACTTTAAAAAGTTTTAAATTTATATTAAAAACAAATGCATTAATTAAAAATAAATTATTATTTATAAATAGCATTATTTATTTATTTATTACTTCTCAACTTGAGCCAATGGTATTTCACTAAATTAAAATCAAAACTAACTCATACAAAACTCGATGTTTAAACCCCCAAATTAGCTAAAGCTATCTCCATTGATTATTTGATGTTGATGATCACGGTGAATCAATTTGAATTCTCAAATTTCTCTCTCACATTTATTTGTGTACTTTATTTGGTGAGAGTATCAATTGTTTGTAAAAAGTTAAGTGTGAGCTTTAAACACTAGAAAATTGAGTTTTAGAGTGAGTCTTTAGTGAGAAAAACTCTTGTAATGTTATGTGAAAGCCTTAAACACAAGTGTAATTAGAGTTTGGTGTGAGCCTAAACACTAAGTTTAGTATTTACTTGTAAAATACTTGTGAGTTAGTGAAATATCCAATTGATGAATTGGAGTGTGAACATAAGACTTGTTATTAGTGAAATATCCAATTGATGAATTGGAGTGTGAACATAAGACTTGTTAATACTCGAACCACTATAAATCATTGTGAGCACTAAATTTTAGGTCCTTAGAATGTGAGTCCAATAATGATAAACTACTTGAATTCTCCCTAAAGAATAGGAGGAAAAAGTGCCTAAAGAAATGACATCCCACCCCATACAAGTCTAAGCCTAAAAGCATAATTTTTTAATTTCAATAGAGGTCTGTACAACCAACTTACTTGGCTGTACAACCAACTTTACTTGTTGTACAGACAATTCCCAAAAGTTCAAAAAGTGAGATGATTCTAGAACAGTGACCTGGACAACCTAATTGGTTGTACAACCAACCAAAGTCTGTATAGACAACTTTTTAACTATACAAACTTATACCAAACCTTAAACTCTATAATATTTATTGATCATATGATCAAAGAGCCTAGGAAAGAAATGATAAGGTGTAACAGAGCCATTAGGCTCACTGCTTCCCTTTCCTCTATAAATAGCCCTCCCATTGGAGGGAGAGGGAGGTGGCTTCTTACCTAATCAAATTCTACCAAAATTGTGTATCAAACCCTAAACACCTCACCCAAACATAAAATATAAATACCTAAAACACAACCAAAAGATTTAAGGTAAAATCAAGATTTGCTCTTGCTTTCAGCATTCTTTTCTCTGACATTTGGAGAAAATCTAATGCTAAAGTGCCTCTGAAGACAAAAGGAAACATTTAAAGCATCCAAAGAATTTTCCCTCTCCTAACTCTCCTTCACCTTTCCTTTCTTTTTCTTCAATTTTAATTTATGTTCTTGGCAATACTCAAAGATGACTAGAGTAGGTTGGGAGAAGATTCTATCATCCTATGACTCCTTATTTAGGTACTTATATTCGGCCTTAAGTTTTTTTTTACTCCTTATTTACATGTTTATTATGCTATGCTCTTTTCATTGATGTCATTGATGCTATTATCATGTTTTATGTTCCATGTTATGTTTAATATGATTAATGATGAATATGGACAATAGATTAGCCATCTTAATTAACCCCTAACATGGCTAATGATAAGGGAGATTTATGGGCTTAATGGATTAAGACTCAAATGACAGTATTAAGGTAGTAATGTTTCCTTTTAGTTTTTTTCATTTTGAGTAGATTTAGGAGTTGTTTTCTTTCCATTTGACATATGTTTTATGGGTTAACTTGTTCTCATTTTGGTATGATAGAAAAGCTAACTAATGCATTCCTAATGCATAATTTTTGTTTATTTTAGTTAATTGCATGATAATCCCACCATTTAAACATCTATTCCCCATCCTTGCCTTATATATATTATTTATTACTCTCTTGCACCATGCATATCACTTCTTGCATTTTAGACTTATTTAGTTATTATTGATGGCTTACTTAGATGGATGTGCCTAAAAGAATAAATGGAAAATTAATTAATAAAGACAAGATATACAAATAAGCCATTAATTTTTCAAAGGTCAGATCCCTATATCTAGATGGTTTGGGGATGCCTAACTTCTTTCCTATGTCGTACCCAATTCTCGTATTCAATCTTTGATGGGGTGAAGATGGATTAGGCCTTGTGATTAACTTAGATAGTCTTGAAATTTTTCCTTAACCAGATTGTTGTCTCGATCAATGCCCAGTAGAGACTCCACATTTCACCTAAAAATGGCACCCATGTATTGTCTCGCCTTGATCTCCCATTGACCATAACTTTGAAAAAGGGGCATCTATCTTGCCCGAGGCCTCAAGGATCCCTCGTTGATCCAAATCACATGCCATGATTAAAGATTATTACCAATGTATGACCCTCTTTCTCTCGATGTATTGATGATTGATAAAAGGTAAGAGTTGCAAACAAGATTCCACTCATTTGAACGCGACCACGAAATCAAGGCGCTTACAGTGGCGATTGCACTAGGGACTAATGAAGTTGAATTCACAAATCTTTAGTTTGTATTTATATTTTTGCCTTTGTTAATCAAGTTCTTTTTTTGCATTTATATAGTTTTCACACTTCACCATATGTACTCGATTTGCCTTTTAGCAACCAAAGGATTTTCCAAGCTTGAGACTTAATCTCTATTCAGGGTTAGGAGATGGTGAGGATGATTCATCATTCGCAAGCCAAATACCTTCGGGTATGTCAAATGGGGGAGGGGGTATACGATAACTGTCTCCTAAGCTTTTAGGAGCTGTTTACTACAATAACTCTTGAACCACTAGGTGACATGTTGGAATCTTAGAACCATGGAATAAGACCTTAAATATTTGCATTTTTAACCAAGTAGTCGTTTAAGATTAAGAGTTATGGAATTATGGTCATATGTTATATCTTAAGTGCATATTTTTACACTATTTTTAAAAGGGGCCCCCAAAATGAAGGATTATTGACTCAAAAATTATGGGCAATTGATCAAGTTAAATTAACCAACACCTAATACACAAAAATCATTATTTTTTGATAAATTGTGGGACTTATAACTTATTCAAGTGCATAATTTTCAAGCTCTTACTGTTAAGCCATAAAACATACCTACTTTTTTTTTTTACAAAATCTTTCCCCTCCAAGATGTGCACTTGAAGTATGACCATGCTTTATCACTTTTAGGCTTAACACCAACTTTGGTTGGTCTGAGGGAACTTTGAATTCGATACCTCATGTTGGTATGTGAATTGACCATCTATCATAAGAAGAGCTTTTATACCAACGTGTATGGGAGAACTAAGGTTAGAAGGTATAATGTGTTTATTCTTTGCTTATGCATCATTAACATTCATTAATATATTCATTTTTTTGGCACTATAACATCATCAACTGATTTTATTGACTTGAATTTTTAGAACTCATAAAACAAGCAAGGCAACCCATAAGAACCATAAAACTTAGTTAAGATGAAAGAGTTGAAATTCCACAAACTTGAGATAAGGATTAAGGACATGATAAAGGCCAAGGTGAAACTCATAGTACATCAGTATATGGACAATAATATGAAAAGGATGATCAACTAGATATTGATGGATGGTTTGATACCCTAAAAGTTGATAGATGGGGGAATAAAGTCACATGTCTACCAAGCTAAAGAAAATGACCCTATATGAAAGTTGGAAAGTGCTAGGTCTTTTAGTAGAATAAGCTAACCATTATTTGAGATATTTTAGAAGTTAACGAAGAAAGGGATGTTCAAACTGCTTGATCCAAAGCCTTTACCAAACCTATTGCTTAACGAATTTTGTGTCGAGTGCCTTTTGTAGTTTTCACCAAGCTCGTGGTCCTGACACTAACACATGCAAGCCTCTTAAGCATGAAAACCAAAATCTCATTAATTTTGGGAAGATATCAAACTTTGTGTTCTTGACTGATCACCTTAACACCTAGCCCAAAGATCTTAACTGCTATTCTTATCAATTATTGGATGCTTCAGACCTATTCTTGGTTTCTTTAAACCCATTCTTGGCTAAACCTTTTTAAGCTTAAAGGTAAACGGATCGCTCCCACCTAGTTATAAAAAGCTTGTAGGAAAGTTTGTTACTAAGATTTAATTAGCATCAACTAGGAAGAAGGAATGCATCTTAAGCAATCTCCACATTAGAAAAAATTGCCACCTCAATGTGAGAAAAAGGAAACAATAGATAAAAGCCTTCAGGAATTTTCCAATCTTGAGATATGACTACCTAAAGCCTTTGAAAGACTTCAAAAAGAAGGGATTCTGCATTGTATAGCCCCTAAGCCTCTACTAAATCTCTTGACAGGAACTATAATACCATTGCATTCTATACGTTCCACCAAATCACCATTCATCACACAAATGAATGCTAAAAGCTTCATCATGAAATTTAGGCCCTTATTAATTTAAGGGTGATACTCATTCTCATGGAATTCTATGGCTACTCGCACCAATAACCTGAGCAGGAGTTTAGTTCTCCTAATGAACTTTTAGTTAAGCCTCTAGACGATATTAATGAGGAAGTATTACTACTACCTACACATCATGCACTAAAACTCTCAGTGGATGAAGACTTGATCACAACCATTCAGGAGGTAGTAAAAGAAGACGTCAGTGCAAAAGGCTCAATTGACATATGAGAGGGAATGAAACCTAAGAAGGACTCATAACTTGGTCAACCTTTGTCTCAAGCATGGGAAAAGTAGCATGATGAAGGGTTCACACTACATAAAGAACACAAGCTACTTAAGCGTTCCTTACCTTCAGGATGTAGCCTTTACCAAGTAGTGGGGCAATATATTAGTCAATGTGGCACTTGAAGAGCACTATCCATGATCATTTTAAGAGTGGAAAAATACTATACTTAGAAAAGGAACCATAGAAACTTTGTAGAAGGCATAGTTAGAGTTTTATTTTTCTTTCTTATCTTAACCTATCTTATCTTAGCTATAGATATTTGCATAGTTTGGTTATTTTAATGAATGCTGATGCTTTTAATTTCATGTTTTTGATTGTTTAATCCAAATATGGTTATTATTATATTTGGTGGCATAATAAATGCTTGGTATATGGGAGAGAAAAAAATAAAAAAAGGAAAAGAAAAAAGAAAAAAAGAAAGAAAAAAAGAAAATATGAACATCATAAGGGGTAGGTTTTTAAAGAAAAAGAAAAATCATAGTTATCTCATAGCTTATGATTTAGAAAATCGTCTCCTTGACATATTTTATTGCCTCCTAGGAAATAAGGAAGAACTCAAAATAGAGGAAAAAGATGAAAAGAAATAACCAATAGAAGATTTGGGGAAGGAAGAAATAGGGTGAACATGCAAAATATAGAGAAGAAATAAAAAAGTAATCTGGGAAGCAAAGATGTAATAGGAAAGGTGTGTGAGCGAAGAGGGATCATATTAGAGGGCAAGAAGAAGCATGGTGTAAAAAGCCATAACAAGCTATATATAAATCAAAGTCTTCTCTACTACTAGAGGTTGAACAAGAAAAAAAAGAGAAAAAGTGGGTGTGAGAAAGAGCAAAAAGAGATATGTGTGAAAAATGGCAGATGTCAAAAGGATAACCTATGCAAGTGAGGAATTTAGGCGAAGCTTCAATAATAATGTATATGAAAAATAAGATGGAGTTGCCTCAACATAAATAGAAAAGGATTAGGGGATCTTGAATGCCTTGCAAAATGATAGCATGAGAAGACTAAAGAAAAGATTATCGGAGGTCGGTAATCAAAGAGGCCTAAAGGAGGGAAAGACATCTCAAAAGAAAGGTAGAGAGGTAATAGCTTGTTAAACCCCTTATGATGTTAAAAAAAAAAGATAAAAAAAAGAAAAAAAAATCTTGTTAGGTGGAAAACCTAAAAAAATCCTTATAAGCAAAAGTTAGGAAAAATATAAAAAAAGAGTTGAAAAATATTTGATTAAAAAACTTAAAAAGGCTAGCCAATAACAAACATCATATTTTGTCATTAGATGTGTCGTAGCTACATTTGCATTAAATAAATGAGAGCATAAAATTATGGTATCAACAGATATGAGAATGATCAAGCTACCCCTCCTAAAAAAAAAGAAAAGAAAAATAAGAAGACAAAAAAAAAAAAAGAAGTAAAAAAGCTCGCTAAGTCGAAAACCTAAAAGGGTGACTTAGGCAAAAGTTAGAGCCAATAAAAAATGAATACAAAATGAAAAAAATGGGAAAGACAGAAGAAAGCTCACAAGGTTGAAAGCTCATAAGGATGACCTAGGTAAATGTTATAACAACTCATTAGGTTGAAAACCCATAAAGGCATCCTAGGCAAACGTTTGAACAACTCACTAAGTTAAAAACCTTAAAGGGCAGCTTAGGCAAAAGTTAGGGCACAAAATAGAAGTATAAAATAAAAGAAAAACAAAGAAGGGAAGTAGATGACTACCATTAAGCTTTAGCACATACCTAGAAACCCAAAGATCTATGCTTATATATGTATTAGAGTGTTCCTATGGATCTAGTAAGTGTTAGACATTAAAAAAGAGCTCAAGGTTCTATGGCTTTGAATTTGAAGGCGAGAGTGCTATCTTGGACAAATTTCCAATGACACCAAAGTTTTGTCATGAGTTTCATTTAACTTTCAATGTTCAAGGTTTTTGTTGTTCTTGCTTGGTTGTGTTATGTAATGCCATTGAGTATCTTTGTTTTGTTTATATGTTCTAAGGATTATGCACTACACCATCATTCATGCATTGGGCACTGTATGCCATGTGAGGTTGTATACCAGATTTTGTTTTAGTGATTATTCCTCTTAGATAGTATATAGGGCAAGAAAACATGTATAGTGAGGGATTGTTAGCTTCTAAAAACTTAAAAAGTGGACACAAATATGGCTCATGGTGCAATTTAGCCTAAATATCCCTAAATCAATGAAGCTGAATTCTTGCCTATTGAGGTAAGAATATGAGAAAGTCTTATTACAATAAAACTAATGTATTCTATTTCATTTCTTTTTTAGGATGCCACCATGAAACTTTGAGAAGTCTTTAGCAAAGTCACTAAGGATGACAAATAAGATCATCAATTGTAGTAAGTGCTATCATCATCATTTAGAGACTTGAAACAAGGAGGATATGTCATTAATGAGAGCCAAGCATGAGCCACCAAATGCATCCTGGATAAGCATAGACCATAATGAAAAAGCAACTAGTCTTAGTGACATCGAAATTTGTCTTTGATCTTTCTCAATGCTAAGCTCTTGAACTTATGAGACCCTATAGCTTTCTCCGTAGATGTTCTATATAGCTTCGACAATAAGCTTCCTTTCTACCATTATGAAGAGAGACTATGAGAGGCATGTATAAGGCTAAAAGCATAAAAGAAGGGTACTTGTATAAGCAACATGGGCCTTATGAGAAGTTATAAAAAGGCTGTCTTTCATAGCATTAAAGATGTATTCCATTTGCCCTATTGTGCTATGAAGAACTTACACACATAATTTCGGAGGTTCTGCAAGCACAATAATATGATATTAAAGAGTATAACCTCATACTCAAGGAAGTGTTCACATATGCGGTAGTCTTAGGTTAAAAGATAATCGACTAAGGGTGCTAATGTTACACTAAGCTATAGGGTTTGTCTAGATAGACCATGAGTAAGGCAATAAATAATAAGAAAGTCTGCAATGTCCTAAAGAATGATACATAGTAGAAGGTGAATAATGGGTGGAAGATAGAACCGTAAAGTTATACCCTCTATGGCCTAAATGCTAGAAGGCCCATATTTTATGACTTTGTAAGCATGTGCTTTTATGTTAAAAGTCATTATTGCACTGACGACTAACTATAGGTAGGTGCAAAGAGAAAGGATCAACAATATAAACATCCCTCTTTGCGATTAGTGGCATGCGGGAAAACTAAGAAGCTATAATTACATGATTCCCATTTATGCCCTTTGGTAGCATCTTTTAACAAATTAGTAGAAAGACTATGGCCCAAAGTAGTATTAAGCTTAACATCCTCTAGACCTCTACCCTAGTGCATTGGCGTTGATGGTTCATTCAGTAATCCATGGCTAACTGTCCCTTATTTCCATATAGAGATGCTCTCATGGCTATTTAGACCTATCAAAAGTACTTTTAAGTCTCAACACTTGATTAAAGTAGGCACTTAGTTAGACCATGTGTCAAAATCACCTCACAACATAGTCTCTTCCCATAAAGAAGCAAAGGAGCAACCAAACCTAGGTATGTATATTTGAATAATCTTTATTGAAATAATACATGATTTATCTCTTTTAAGGCCTTTTACCACATCAAGAGCCAAGGTCTCTAATCTTGTTAAATGAAAATGCAAATTGTGAGTTCGAGCTCCTTCGAGTGTCTACCTCAAGTATAAAGAACAAAAGTGCAATTAACATTAGGGCTATAATAATCAACTAAAAAGAAAGTCATGTTTATATGCCCATTTTGTGAAAAAAAAGGGAGGAGAGTAAGAAAGGAGACATTATCGATAGGCTGATGATAGTAGGGCAGAATCACACAACTTGATCCTTAAGTAGTTGCTAATAACTGCTACTTTATATACAATAAGATCCATGTAGCAAGTTAAGAGAGGTAGCACTGACCTAGTTAAACCAAGCTACGATAGCCAAGTCCCTTAAAGGAGGCAAGAAAAGTATATGTATAATGTTTCAAGCATTGAAGAACAATAAGGCCTTATAAGAAAATGTGCTCGAAGACAAATGGAAGTATGAACTTAGGCTATTGAATAATGCACTCCTTCTCTAGGATAGAATGGGTATAGTATGAAGAATAGTCGAATGAAACAAGCTCCCTTAACCATGTAAGGTTGGTGATTGCATAAAATGATAAGGTTGGTGATTGTATAAAATGATGTTGAGTTGGTGGTAACCTTGCCAGTTGGAAGATGGAATGCATGAGTAGTGTTTATCCAACACTCTTAGCATGATATCATTTTGATGAATCTGACCACTATATGCTCTTATGCTATTTTTTGGGAGTTCAATATAACATACTCTTATTGTGAGCATGATCCGTCCTTCTCTAGAATAAGAATCAAGCTAAGAAGAAGAGTGCACAAATCAAAGATTGGAAGGGAGTGTAGAAGAATAAAATATGGTAAAAGTAAAATGGGCAAAATGGGTAAAGATGACTACCTCTAAGATTAGACAATGAGGATCACAAAGGATTCACTGATGTTGGACTAGGTTGGATATACCTATGTCATAAGCCTCTTTTGATCTTGACAATGGAGATGAATTAGTTTTAATGCTTTAGTTAAGTGTTATTTTGCAGTACATAAGATTTATCTTCATTGGAAGTTGGATGGAAATCAAAATCTCCATCTTTTAGAAGAACATCCAAGATCACGGTCGGTATCCTTAAAATCGCGATCATGACTTTGCTATTAGGATGGATCGAGTAGAGCAGAAGGATTTGCAAGTGAATTTGCAACCGTAAGTCATCTGAATGAGCATTGTTTGATTCATAGAAGAATTTATGGTGGCTTTCATGTTTGAGGTCGCGACCGCGACTTTCATAGTGACAAAGGAGGGAACCAAAGCTATAGCCATAACATGCCAAGTGTCCAAGGCAACTATTAGAAATAAAAAATCATGAAGATAAAGATTTAGTCATGATTGCGACTCAAGAAGTTGGAGTTTCCTCGCCAAACAGAGGACTTTGAGATCTCTGTCGCGCCCAAGACAAAACTAGTTTGCTACCGTGACTTTTAAGTAGTTGGTTGAACACAATGACTATATTTATTGGACAACTAGTGGATGAAAGAGACGTGGATTAGCCGTTAGACACAGAATGAGGTTCTCTGCCATGATTTTCGGCTCCTCAGTATAAATTGGAAATTCACAATCATGAAATGAGAGTAAAGACTATGACTTTCACTTGACAAATATTTAATGCAAAATTTGCTTAGCATAACATAGAGATTTAGGGTTTAGTTTTTGAGCAACTTCTCTTCGGTGGATGTGAGCTATAAATACTCCACCAAATTGATGTAAATGCAAAAGAATTGAATTAATTGTAACCAAACTCTTCCCAATTTGCTACTTATTCTTTTACTATTCTTTATGTGATTGTTTGGTGTGAGTAATAAACATTTTTGTAAGTAGGTTAAGAGTTAGCCTAGATTCTAAAACTCTTGGAAGAAGTTGAAGTGTGAGCCTATCTAAAACACTTGTAAGAAGTTTTTGTATGAGCCTAAAAATACAAGGTTGTAAAGGTTTTGTGTGAGCCATAAAACGCAAGTTGTATAAGTTTAGTGTGAGCTTGAAAACACCAATTTAGTTGAGTGAAATACCCAATTGTGTAGAAGTGAGGAGTGGACGTAGTGTTTGTTAACACCCGAACCACTATAAATCTTTTGTGTTTATTTTTCTCTTCCCTTTCTTCACTTCCTAAACACTTTAACTTTCTTTTTAATTTTCAATCAACAACCAATTCAACCCCCCTTCTTGGTGCACTAGGTCAATAAGTGGCATTAGAGCTAAGTTTCATTGTAAAACTTAATTGTGTGAGTAAAGATCATAGCGAAAGAAGGAATCCACACTCACTTCAAGCCATATTTCGATGGAGCAGTCTATACTCATTAAAAGTATAGGATGAAAATCTATCTAGATAGTGATGTGGTAGACCACTGGGATATTGTTGCAAAGGAGTGGAAGCCACTTACTAAAGTGGTGGATGGAAGTGAGGAGTTGATCCTTAGAGAGGAGTGAGTTGAAGCACATAGGAGATCTAATGGTAGCAATATAAGAGCCATGGAAATCCTTCTAAGTTCTCTCTTAAGAGAAGATATTGGAAGGGTCCAACATTGCCTAACTGCTCATGGTATTTAGAAGGCCTTGGACAACTATTATGAGGCTGCCACCTTAGTGAAATCTAGCTGACGAGAGATGTATATGACAAAGTGAGAGGAAAGTAGAAGCTACCTCAAATGAAGAGGAAAGTGACAAGGAGAAAGAGGAGTTTGTAATGCTTTCAAGAAGAACTAAGGAGCTAATTAGAAGAAGGAAAGAAAGAAAGAGCTTCAATAAAGCAACTCCAACTCTTAAAGAAAGATCAAATGATGTCACTTGCTATGAATGTAACAAGCAAGGCCACATCAAATATGATTGCCCTAAGTTGGAAAAGAAGAATAAAGTGGACAAAGAAAAAAGAAAAAGCTTCAAAGCCACTTGGGATGATAGCTAAGATGAAGAGGAAGAGGTTGCAAACCTTTGCTTCATGGCTCAAGAGGATTCATCAAATAAGGTAAGATCTTCACCTCACTCTTCTTCTGAATTTGATGAATTAGATGATATGGTTGATGAGCTTTTAAAAGCTCTCACCATGAAATGTGACAAGCATAAGTCACAAATGAAAACTTATAAGAAGAAGTGCACTAAATTAGAGGATGAATTCAAATCCCTAGTGTTGTAAGTGAATTAAGGGCTTCAAATGAAGAACTCAAGAAGTCTATGAAGAATCTATCCAAGCCATCTTCATCTCTAACTTCATTAAGAAAGGAAAATGACTCCTTGAAAAGTGAAGTCATTGAGTTTAGAAACTCTATATCTAAGTTCCACAAGGTCAATGAAGCTTTAGATACACTTATTGTATCACAAAGACCTTCTTTAGTTAGGCATGGTTTAGGCTTCAATGGAGCCTTCTCTTCTACACCTTCACTCACAACATTCATCAAGGCCTCAACACCTCAAACTTCAAGTATTGAGGTTGTTGGAAAGAAAAGTGCTTAAAACACTAAACCACCATTGCCTAAGGGCAAGGAAAAGATGTAACGAGGCATTAAGCCTATTTCTAAGAAGGCCAACCATACATACATGTACAATAAAAGACATGCTCATTCAAACACATACAAAAAATTGAGTCCTACACCCATTCATACATGTTCATGTTCATACACACATCATGTTGGTATGAAGAAATCTCCCATTCATACCAAAAGCAATGTATAGGAGAAAGACACATAGGTCTAAACTTCAATGCCACTATTGCATGACATATGGACATATAAATGTTTATGGCTACATTAGGAAAACTCACTTCAAGTTGGAAGATCCTTCAAAACCTAACTCCCTAGGACCTAAGTATGCTTGGGTACCAAAGCAAAGATGATTTACTTCTGTTGTGTAGGGGTGTTTGGCAGCCAACAATGAAGCAAATGATTGGCATATGAATAATGGATGCTCAAAGCACATGACAGGCAATAGAGAGCTATTTATGGCCCTAAAGGAAAAGAAGGGTGGCAATGTCACATTTGGAAACAATGCTAAGGGTAAGGTAACTAGCATTGGGACCATTGATAAGAATAGTTGTTCTTTAATTAATGATGCTTTACTTGTTGATGGCTTACAACATAACTTGCTTAGTGTAAGTTAATTATGTGACAAATGTAATAAAGTCACCTTTGACCTTAGAGAATGCCGAGTTACCACTTTGATGGATAAAAAAGGTAGTTTTCAAGGGTGAAAGGAAGACAGTACCTACCTAATTGACTTAGATAATTTGGTTAACCAATCCTTTAAGTGTCTTATGTCTCTCAGTAATGAAGCTTGGCTATGACATAAAAGACTTGGACATGCTTGCACAAAGCTCTTACAAATCTTATCAAAGGGAAAACTAGTGAAAGATCTTCCCAAGCTAAGATTCTCTAGAGACAAGACATGTGGTCCTTGCCAAATGGGGAAGCAACATCAATCTTCCTTCAAAGCAAAAAATATTGTAAGTATATCTAGACCTCTTTAATTAATTCATATGGACTTGATAGGACCTACTAGGAGTGCTAGCTTAGGTGGAAAACATTATGCACTAGTCCTAGTTGATGATTACTCTAAGTTTACTTGGGTTTCCTTTCTAGCTCATAAGCATGATACTTTTGATGTTTTAAAAGTTTTGCAAAAATAATTCAAAATGAAAAGGTTACTTCATTTCTTCCATAAGAAGTGACCATGAAAAATAATTTCAAAATGAGTCTTTTGATTCTTATTTCCTATAGAATGAGATTTTTCATAACTTTTTAACTCCTAGAACACCACAACAAAATGGTGTTGTAGAAAGGACAAATAGGACACTAGTAAAGATGGCTAGAACTATACTTAATGAGTATTTATTGCCAAATTACTTTTGGACTAAAGCTATCAATACTTCATGTTATATTGCAAATCGAGTTTTTAAAAGACCCATTCTTAAGAAAACTTCTTATAAGCTATGGAATGGTAGAAAGCCTAAGTTAGCATACCTAAGAGTTTTTGGATGTAAGTGTTATATCTTGAATACCAATGATAATCTCGAAAAATTTGATTTAAAAACTAATAAAGGCATCTTCTTAGGTTACTCCACTATCAACAAAGCCTATAGGGTTTTTAATAAGAGTTCAATGGCTACTAAAGAGTCTATAAATATTGTGTTTGATGAATCTAGTAAGCTTGATCTTGTGAAAGGTTCTTTGGTTGATGATATTATCGGTGATTTTGAGAAATTGGATTTGGAAGATACTACAAGAGAAAAGGATGACGACCATAATGAAAGCAAATCATCAAGAGAAGATAAAGATCCTGAACATCAATAAATGAATTCACCAAACCAAGATCTTCCCAAAGATTAAAGATTTTCCAAGCATCACCTCAAAAACCTAATCATTGGTGATACTTTAAAGGGTATAAGTATTATATCTCAACTCAATGCTTTAGATAATAATATTGCATTTGTTTCTCAATTTGAGCCAAAATCTATTGATGGGGCTCTTGATGATAAGAGTTAGGTGATTGCTATGCAAGAGGAACTCAACCAATTTAAGAGAAACAATGGTGGAAACTTGTTCCTAGGCCTAAGAAACACCCAATTATAGGTTACAAATGAGTGTTTAGGAATAAGTTAGAAAAACAAGGATTCATCACTAGAAATAAGGCTAGATTGGTTGCTAAAGGTTACAACCAAGAGGAAAGCATTGACTATGATGAGACCTATTACCCCGTGTAAGGTTAGAGGCCATTAGGATTCTTTTGGCATATGCTTGTCACATGAATTTCAAACTATTTCAAATGGATGTCAAAGTGCTTTTCTACATGGTGTTATTGAGGAGGAAGTTTAAATTGAACAACCTCCTGGTTTTGAATCACATACTTTTCTAAATTATGTTTTCAAATTGAATAGAGGCTTGTATGGTTTGAAATAAGCTCCAAGAGCTTGGTATTAAAGGCTCAATTATTTTCTTTTGCAAAATGATTTTCAAAAGGGGAATGTTTACGCAACTTTATTTGTCAAAAGACATAATCATAATACACTAATTGTCCAAATTTATATTGATGATATCATTTTTGGTGCTACTAATGAATTTCTTTGTAAGGATTTTGCTTAGTGTAAGACTAGAAAATTCGAGATGAGCATGATGGGAGAGCTCAAATTTTTCCTTGGCCGACAAATGAAGCAAACCAAAGGAGGGATCTTCATCAACCAACCCAAATACACAAAGGACATTCTCAAGAAATTTGGCATGGAAGGATGTAAATTAGCAAAAATACCAATGAGTGCTATTATCAAATTGGACAAGGATGAATCAGGTAAGTCAGTTGATGATAAAAGATATCAAGGTATGATCAACTCTCTACTTTATCTTACCGCTTTTAGATCTGATATAATGTTTAGTGTATGCATGTGTGCAAGGTTTCAATCTTGTCCTAAAGAATCTCATTTGAATGCTGTTAAAAAGATTTTCAAATATTTATATGACACATTTCATTTAGGGTTGTGGTATCCTAGAGATTCTTCATAAGCCTCATAAGTTATTCGGATGTGGATTATGTTGGTAGTCTTCTAGATAGAAAGAGCACTTTTGAAATTTTCCAATTTATAAAAGAGTGTTTAGTTTCTTAGTTTAGTAAGAAGCAAGTTTCAGTTGCCTTATCCACTGGCAAAGCTGAATATGTAACTGCGGGTTATTATTGCACCTAAGTCCTTTGGCTGAAACAATAATTAAAGGATTTTGGCAAAGTTGTTGATCACATTCCCATCAAATGTGACAACACTAGTGCAATAAATCTTTTCAAAAATTCCATCCAACATTCTAGGAGCAAACATATAGACATTAGACATCACTTTCTTAGAGATCATGTCCAAAATGGTGATGTGTGCTAGAATTAATAAACACAAATCACCAACTTGCGAACATTTTCACAAAACCACTAATGAAGAAAGGATGAACTTCACTAAGAGAGAATTAAGAATGCTTGATGGAAGCTCCCTAAAGTGAAAAATTAGATCATTCTAATATGTTGCATTTTTCCATGTTGAATGATTGCCTTGTGTGATGTATGTGATGTTTATTCCTTTGGATGCCTTAATTTTCTGTGTAATTGTGCCTCTTTATGCCAATTTGTATAAAGTGGACATTAATAAATTGAGTGGATGATAGTTCAGATAGTCAAGTCTCACAATTTTATAGTTATCTTTTAAGACTTGTAATTCGTGGTCACTATTGCTTGGTTCACTATCACCAATTACAGGTATTCTTCAGTTGGCTGTCAACCATCAATTTGTGATCGCCATTTTCAATCCCCATCATAAATTTGTTTAAAATTTAAATCTTTTAACCGTTGAACGTGCCGTTTTCCAAGGATTTTTTATCCATTACTCACATTTTTCAGAATTCGTGATCGTGAGAGGTTGCGGTCGCGAATTTGGGTAACTGTCACACATTTAAGTGATTTCATTGCCAACTAATTGCACTCCTTCATTTAAATCATTTATGACCATTTTTTTCCCATTTTCACACCCTTTCCTAGCTTATATAAACCCCTTAAACAGTGTTTTCATTCATTCCTATAAAAAATTTCATCTCTCTTCTTCATTAAATCTCAAAACCTTCACATCTTTCTTTATTCACAAATGGCCCCCAAGAAAGTTTCAAGAGCAGAAAGAAGGAAGGCAGTGGCATAACCTTTTGGATCATTGACACTACACTTGATGAAACAAATAACAAAAAAAGTAAAAGATCGGTATAATGTGAATGCTTCTAAGATCATCGTATTGAAGAAAATCCTTTCCACTTTCCTTTTTGAGTCGTTGGGAATCAAGGACAAGATCCACATATTTCTTTCAAACCTAAGATGGAACAAATTCATATTTTGTGATGAGCCTAGATATGAAGAAATTGTGTAAAAATACTGTGACTCTAAGTCGGACAACAGAATCTCGCACCGGCCAATACGGGTTTGCATTTTGTGCTTTTAGAGACCTCTTTTTTCATCAGTTTTGAATAATTATCCAATATTTTCAATCTTCAAGTCAGAGATGACATTCTGTTCATCATCTCCGCTCTTGATGTCATATATTTTGAGTTTTGGTCTGAAATTTCCATCGAGACTAAACATGACCCTAAAACCTCCTTAGCTAAATACATCCAAACCCTCCCTTTTTGGTTACTTCATCATATCATCACCTTCTCCATTAATGCAAGAGGTGATGGTAATGAAAAGGTATCCCAAAAGGATCTTGCTTTCCTTTTTTGCCTTATTAAAAATAAACCCATACACACTGGCCGCTATCTTGTAAATCAACTGATTCACACCAAACACAAGAGTTAGTTTCTTCTCGCCTCCTATATAACTGCCATTTACCGATATGTAGGGGGCTCTTAATAAGGAAAATGAAAAATTTCTTACTAAAAAGCTTTCCCCTTCCCAAAATTTTTTGGACCTCCCCTATCTCATCAATGTAAAAGCCATTCACTCAGATTCTTACACATACACTTTTAGTGCTTTTGGAGCTAAAAAACTAGAGTCTTCCCAAGCCTCCAAAAGAAAAAGGTTTGCCATTGAAGAGGGACCCAACCTATTCCACCTCCCCAACCTAAGCCTAAAACCAAAATATCTCTTACCTCTATCAACAAGAAATTGGACAAAATGATAAGGATGAAGAAGAGACAATTTCTCCTTCTTTCCCACCTACACAGTGACTTGGTGGATTGACAAGAAAAAGTAGGTGCTCCCCCCTGCCATCTTCTAGATTTTAAGGATTGGAATGACACACTAGAGAAAGAGAACAACCAAGAGGTTGAGGAGGGTGATGAAGTTGAGGGTGGAAATGATAATGAAGAATAAGATGATTCTAGAGATGATGACAATTCTCCTATCTTTTAGATTGTCTATAGGGTTTTTGTTTCTTTTTTTGTTTTGTCTTTAAATTCTTGATGTAAAAATTATTGATCCCATAAATTATTATATAAATAAAAGTGTTTGTTTTTACAATTCAATGTCTTATATTTTATCTGATTGCAATCTATATGTTATCTTTGTTGTTTTGCTCTCTATGATTATTCAATCTCAATTTATGCATCTCTTCCACTCTTCAACTCTTTACCCTCCTTTTGATCTTGCCAAAGGGGGAGAGAATAACATATTGTGCATAGGAATAACATAAGTTAAGGGGGATCAAGTTTTAACTTAGAATTATACTTAGAATTTTTGATCATTGTCTAGAATTCTTTGATTATCTGATCATAGACCATTCCAACTTCACAACTCATTCATTTATTTTTCTTTAGGATCAATCTAAGTTGTCAAAATAAAAAAAGGGGAGATTGTTAGACTAGGTTGGTTAAACCTATGTCATAAGCCTCTTTTGATCTTGACAATGGAGATTGGTCAGTTCTAATGCTTTAATTAAGTGTTGTTTTGTAGTACATAAGATTTATCTTTATTGGAAGTTGGATGGAAATCAAAATCTCCATCTTTTAGAAGAACATCCAAAATTGCAATCGACATCCCCAAAATCATGATCACGACTTTGGTATATGGATGGAATAGGGCAAAAGGATTCGCGGGTGAATTTGTAACCGCGGCTCAGCCGAAGGAGCATTGGTTGATTCACATAAGAATTCACAGTGGTTTTCGCATTAGAGGTCACAATCGCGAATTTCATAGTGACAAATGAGGGAACTAATGCCACAACCACAACACGCCAAGTGTCCAAGGTAGCTTTTCGAAATAAGAAATTGCAAGGGCGAAGATTTGGTCGCGATTGTGACTCAATAAGTTAGAGTTTCCTCATCAAACAGAGAAATTCACGGTCTCAGTCGAGCTCAAGAGAAAGCTAGCTTGTAACCGTGACTTTTAAGTAATGAACACAATGACTATATTTCTTAGACAACTAATGGATGAAAGACATGTGGACTAGCCGTTAGACACATAACAGAGTTCTTTGTTGCAATTTTTGGCTCCTCAGTATAATTTGGAAATTCATGACTACGACTTCTGCCTGACAAGCATTTAATGCAAAATCTGCCTGGCACAACTTGGAGATTTGGGGATAGTTTTTGAGCAGTGCCTTTTTGGTGAATGTGAGCTATAAATACTTCACTAAACTGATGTAAAATGTAAGAGAATTGAATTAATTGTAACCAAAATCTTGTCAATTTGCTACTCATTCTTTTAATCTTCTTTATGTGATTACTTGGTATGAGCAATAAACATCTTTGTAAGTAGGTTGACAACTAGCCTAGATTCTAAAACTCTTGCAAGAGGTTGAAGTATGAGCCTATCCAAAACACTTGTGAGAGGTTTTTATGTGAGACTAAAAACATAAGGTTGTAAGGGTTTTGTGTGAGCTATAAAGCAAAAGTTGTATAAGTTTGGTGTGAGCTTAAAAAAACCAGTTTAATTGAGTGAAATACCCAATTGTGTAGAATTAGGAAGTAGACGTAGGGTTTGTTAGCACCTAAACCACTATAAAAATTTTGTGTTGATTTTTCTCTTCTCCTTCTTCACTTTCTAAACACTTTAACTTTCTTTTTAATTTTCAATCAGCCACAATTCAATCCCCCGTTCTTGGTGCACTAGGTCAACAACTAGTGACATTATTGTTGCAACTTTTGCATACTTGGGGGAGTTAAAAAGCCTTAATGCCATATCAATTGACAAAGCTTTGATGGACAGTCATGTCCTTTTTGTATTATTGATATTTAGCTTATATTGTTTCTTATCATATTCATTCTTTTGTTGTTGCATTGTTTTCTAAGCTTGTGACATAATAAAACCTGAATAAGAAAGAGATGATATGGATTTTATGTCCCAAAATTATAAGAGTGAAGTAGAAAAGGATGATTCAAGCCCTATAAGAGAAAAAGCAAGGAAGGAGACTTGCAATGATCTAAAAGGTAGAGAGAAAATAAGATGATAGAGTAAATATTAGGAAGAGATATGTCAGATGTGAAGCCTTTTGAGGAGGACATACTAGATAAGGAAGCATAAGCCTTATCTTAGGACATTTTGAAACCATGAAGCTCAACCTAATGCATCTCATAACTCAACTACAAACACCTTAGAGAGAGGAAACCAATCAATTATAGAATTTTTTGAATGCTTGATGTGGTTAAAAGGGGAGATGAATAAGACTCAAGAAAGATAAGATAACTTTGGAAAAAATCATTTAGTGAGAACTTTAATAAATAAGTACACAATCCCTTATTTTGGGCCTAGACAGGTTCTAGTGAGTGAGCATAGCAAACTAGAAATAGTCACGCCCTCTAGCCCCCAAGATAGACTTTAATGCTTGAGTTAGCATCAATGGTCAATAAAGGGAACATTGAACGACTGAAGATCTCAATGGAGATGATCAACCAATAAAAGATACTAGTTACATAAAAGGGCCAATAAGTAAGAATCTTTTAGCAATAGGCCAAAAGAGTCAAATGTTACATCAAGAGCCATAAGAGATGTGTTAATAAGTTTTACTACTAAAACTTTTCATGATCTTTGAGTGGATGGCTAGGAAGCATAGAAAGGAATTAATGAAGTCCTAATAGGAACAAGATCATAAAAGGGGTAATTTAGGCACTTAATGGATTGAAATAAAAACTTGTACCATAAAGAAAGCAAGACAAAATAAAACGTAATGAAAAGGATGAAGATCCAAACTATTGATGGAAGAATTGTATGAAATCCAACTATGTAGGAGCTAAAATAAAAAGGGATGAACATAATGATGCCATAAAGAAGGACTACCAATGTTGAGTAGGGAGAAATAGGAGCTCACACTAAGTCCAAAAGCTCAATAGACCAATGAGATTGCAAGTAGAAGCCTTAGTGATTCAACAAAACTACTAAGGAAGGGAAACTTTTGGACACAATATCGTTTTCCATATCCTTTTATCATTTTTGAATCATCTGAATTGCTTATTTACTTTGTTTTGGTCCCTTGTTATCATTATATTGTGTTCCAAGCTTGAGTAGAATGAGAATAAAATCAAGAATAGAAAAGGTACACTCTAGTCCTACAAGGCCAAAAAGAAGGATAGGATGAGAAAATAGTGAGCCAACCCCTCATAAGAGATGAAATAAAAAGGAAAGATGGAGTAAGAAGGGTTGAAATGAAATAACAAAAATGAAAAAACAACACAAAAGGTGAGCTACGAAATAGAAAATTATAGAAATGACAAGACTTATTGACAACATAATACAAGAAGTAGTACCATGATAAGGATATTTGGAGAACAAATAAGCAATTTGAGGAATAAGTTCAAGTCAGGCCATAACCATGATGAACCACCAAAGAAAGTGAAGCCTGTAAAACACCATCAAGTTTAATGATCTTGCATCCTTTTAGTGTCCTTGAAGCACATGAGTGGCTTATTCATTTTGATTTGATTATTTATTGTCATATCACTATTTTCCAAACTTATGTGAAGAGAGGAACCTTAGAAGAAAATAAGAATGATACCAAAAGGGAAGCTAGAGCAAAATTGAGAGAATCAAAGAGCAAAAAAGCAAGAAAAGCTAGAAAATAAAATAAAAAATAAATTAAAGAAAGCAAAATAAGAGAGCAAAATCAAAGAGTCAAGACAAAGAGAGAAAAGTTAAAGAATGAGAAAAGAAAGTAAACAAAATCAAGAGATGCCAAAAGAATAATACAAGAAGGTGATAAAATAAGAGCAATGCTAGAGGGAAAAGGAAGGAAAACTAGGAGAAGTTCCAGAAGTCATAAGAAAGAAGAACCCAAGAGAATTGCTAAAAGGTAGAAATGAGAATGTTAAAACAAAAGCCTATGAATGGAAGAAGATATTCAACCTTAGTGATTGTTAGAGGGTTGCCAAGAAGTTTAGTACTTATTAGAGGGCTGCTAAGAAGATCAACTCCAGTACTTGCTAAAGAGCTACTAGAGAAGAATAATTGACCTTGGTACTTGCGAGAGGGCTGTCAAAAAGCTTAATACCTATTACAGGGTTGCTAAGAAGATCAACTCCAGTACTTACTAAAAGGCTGTTGGAGAAAGAAGGCTGCCAAAAAGCTTAGTACCTGTTAGAGGGTTGCAAAGAGAATTAACTCTAGTACTTGCTAGAGAGATGTTGGAGAAGAATATTTAACTTTAGTACTTGTTAAAGGGTTGCTAAGAAGCTTAGCACTTTTTATAGGGCTGCTAATAAGATAAACTCCAATGCTTACTAAAAGGCTATTAAAAGATGGTGTTTAACCTTAGTACTTGCTAAAGGGTTATAAGAAGCTTGGTACTTGTTAGAGGGTTGCTAAGAGCCTTAGCACTTGCTAGAGAGCTGCTAAGGAAGTCTTATCCTTACGTATCCTTTTTCTATTTTTTATCCTTACATATCCTTTTTCTATTTTTTACATTTATGTTGAATGGTTTGTTATGACTTATCCAATGACTATTTTATCAAAATATTACTTTCCAAGACCCATAAAGCAGGGAGCAAACTATGAGCACTAGATTTTGGATCCTTGGGATATGATCTCGATGATGAGAAACTACTTGAATTCTTTCCTAAAGAAGAGGAGAAAAGTGCCTAAAGAAATGGCAAAAATTTGGATAAAACTTGAACCAAACCTACTCTACAAAAGACTAAACCTAAAAACCCAATTTTGAAATTCTAATAAAGGTATGTGCAACCAACTTAAATGGTTATACAAATAGCCCACTAAAGTCCAAAAAGTGAGAACATTGTAGAATAATGACCTAGATAGCCTAATTGGCTGTGCATCCAAGCAAAGGTTTGTATAAATAATTTTTTGGTTATGTAAATTAATACCAAACCTTAAACTTTTGAATGTTTATTAATCTTATCATCAGAGAGTGTGGGCAAAAATAGATCAGGTGCAATTCGAGCTATTAGGCTTAGTTGCACCATTTTCCCTCTATAAATACCCTTCCTATTGGATGGAGAGGAAGGAGGGTTTTTACCTTAACCAAACTCTACCAAATTATGTCTTAAGCCCTAAAAACACCTCACCAAAATAAAAAACATAAATACCTAACACATCTCCGAATAATTCAAGGTAAAACTAAGCTTTGGTCTTACTTTTAGCATTATTTTCGCTTGTATTTAGAGAAAATTCTAATACTAAGGTGCCTCTAAGGGCGAAAGGAAACATTTAAATAATCTAAGGACTCTTTCCCCCACCCCTCTCTATCCTTCTCTTCTTCTTCATTTTTGATTTCTATTTTTAGTATGTCTAGTGGGATGTACAAATGAATAGTGGTATGTATAACCCTCTATTACTGCTGACAATACTATTTACATAGCTTTATTTTATATGTGTTTTATGTGTTTTTCTTACTCATTTACAATCTTGTGAGCCTTCTATAGTAGGAATGGTGTATGTTACAAAGACCTATGATGCCCATTCTATATTCATGATGACAATGAACATCAAAATACATGTTTTAGCTCTCATATGTTTGCTTCCTTTTGCTTGATTTTCTTTATATGCTCGATCATGAAAAAATGATAAAGAGAGGTTCAATAGAACTAAGGACCCTTTGATTTATCATTTTGTAATTAGAATTTATGATATTTATTTTTGGGATATGTTATTCTTCTCACAACTACCATGGTAGAGGATGGGTTAACCCCATTTTATGGCTACTCCCTTCCTTCTTGTTCTCCTTATGGCACCACTAACCATATATACATTTAGGAAAGGATTAACTATCTAAGGACCCCAATTTTAATGTCTATTATTATGTTATAATGAATTTTATTAACATTCTTTGATGTTTTGGCCCTTCTCACATCTTAGTTACATACTAGCCTTTCATAGCTATAAGTCTAATCTTTTTGTTCTGGGTAATACTCAAAGATGACTTGGGCAGGGTGGGAGAGGATTTTATTATCTTATGACCCTTTATTTTAGTACTTATATTCTACCCTAAGTCTTCCTTAGTCCTTATTTGCATGTTTATTATGCTATGCCTTCTTCATTGATGCCATCACATTCTATTTTCATGTTTTATGTTTCATATTGTGTTTTATATGATTAATGATATAGTAGATTAGGAATTTTAATTAACCCTTAACATGGCTAATGATATGGGAGATTATGGGCTAAATGGATCAAGACTTCAAGGGACAAGGTTGGGGCAATATTGATCCCTTTTAGTTCTTTTCATTTTTAGTAGATTAAGGGATATTCTCTTTCCATTTGTCTTATGTTTTATGGACCACCTTATGCTCATTTTTACAAGATAGAAAAGCTAGCTAATGCATGCCTAATGCATGCTATTTATTTATTTTAGTTAACTACATGATAATCCCACCATTTGAACATGTATTCCCCATTCCTGCCTTATATATATTATTTATTGCTCTCTTGCATCATTCATATCACATTTATGCATTGCGTACTTATTTGGCTATGGTTGATGGGTTGTTTAAATTGATGTACTTAAGAGGATAAATGAGCAATTAATTAATAAAGGCAAGATATAAAAAAGAGTCATTGATTGTCCAAAGTTCAGATCCCTATATTCGATCTATTTGGGGGTGCCTAACCTCTTTCCTAAGATGTACCTAATTGATGAACTCGATCTTTAATGGGGTGAAGACAGATTGGATCTTTTAATTTACTTAGATAGGCTTAAAATTTATCCTTGTCTATATTATTGTCTTGATAAAAGTCGGATGGCGATTTTGTATTTCACCTAAAGATGATACCAATGTGTTATCCTGTATTGGCTCCTTGTTGACCATAACTTTACAAAAGTAGCTTCTATCATATGTGAGAGCTCAAGGATCTCCCGTTGATCCAAATCATGAGTTATGATTAGGGATTTTTACCAATATATGACTCCTTCCTGTCAATCATTTGATGATCGATAAAAAGGCAGGAGTCGCAAGTAAGATTTCACTTGTTCGAGACAATCATGCAATTGAGGCACTCACTGTCTCTTATATTGATTCTTTCCTTTATTTCCCTTAATCTTTTATTTGTTTGTGTTCCTTTCAAAATTTTAAATTTTTCACTAATTCAACCCCCTTTTTGACGCACAAAGGCCAACATAGATGAAAAGTCAATAAAAAATATTCATGATAAAAAAATTATCATAATTTTAAATTGAATTACTACACCTATATTAATTATATTAAAGATCAAGTTCATATCAATATTCTAAGTTATTGAGGTATTTTCTTTAATAGAAGTATTTTATCTATTTGTATGCTACTAGTTAATAATTCATGTGCTATATGAACAAAATTTTAATTTACTTTATTTAAAATAAGTTTACATAAACTTTTAAATGATTTATTTAAAACTTTTTTATACATCTTTCATTATTTAAAAAATACATGTCTTATTATGTATAATATTTTATATAATTTATGACCTTTACATTTAATTATTATTTATTTTTTAATTTAATAGTTGTTAAAAGAAGAATGAACTATACTTTCATTATACTTTATTTTTTATTTTAAGAAGGCAAAATTGCAAAATACATATAATCCTTTTAGTATTTCGTTTTAATCATAATGAAATTTTAGTTTAGTCATGTTAAGAACAAACGTATGAAACCAAGAACAAAATCAATACTTATAATTCAAAACTAATTGAAAATCCTTAGCTTTTGATTTTATTAGATTCAACAAAGTTTGTTACAATTTTAGTATAGGATTATTGGCATAAATAATTTAAATTTTTATGAGTTTTGATTGTTATGTCTAATTCTTTACATTTTGGTTAATTTAGCTAACTATACAAAACTTTTGGCAATTGTATTCAATTCGTAAAGTTAGTAAAAAGTGAATGACGTGTCATATGATGTTAATATGTAATTTAATTTTGATCAACTTTGTGAATCAAACACAATTGCCAAAATATTTGTGAATTTGGCTAAATTAGCCAAAATTTAAGAGATTAGATGTACTAATTAAAACTTATAATAATTTGAACTTTTTAAGTAAATAAAGTATATGTATAACTCTAGAACTTCCTCAAACAAACTCTCTCACCTTAACAAAAAAAAAAAAAGTTTTTCCTTTTTCCTTTTTAATTATTATTATTAGCTAATTTTGAATAATTTGACATGAACAAATTTATAGAGCTCATAATAATTTATTTGTCATTGAGTTTAATAAATAACAAAACAATAATCTCAAACAAATTTTAAGATTATAATTAGTACATATAGATTGATTGTACCACCAATTTCTTAATTGTTTCATTTTGCACTTGATTCAAATTGCAATAATTTAGTTTATATATATATATATATATATATATATATATATATATATAGAGAGAGAGAGAGAGAGAGAGAGAGAGAGAGAGAGAGTTCAATTTTTTAGCTTGATACATCATCATGTCTTTTAGAAATCTTAATGATCAACTTTCTATTCTCTTAATTTTAGAATTTTAATTTTTTTTATCATGTATTGATGAAAATAAAATTAAAGTTATTATCAAATATTTAATTTTATATTATTATTAAATTATTTATGTTACAATTAATCTTTAGCATTAAATAAAATAAATATTAGAAATTAATATAAACTTCACCATATGTCCAAATACAAATAAAGCATTTCATATTTTCAGCTGCAATACAAATCAATTTGTTAATAATGATTTGTTTTAGTTTAATTTGTATCTCATTTTTTAAATTATAATACATAAGTATGACTTTTCATTTTGAAAACGAATTAATATAACACTTTTCTTAATTAGTGATTGCTCATTGCATTTATCAATAAATTATATATATATATTAGTCATATTTTATTTTAATATTTATTTCAATATATTAATATAAAAATATTAATTAATATTTGTATAGAATTATTTTAAATTATTAAAATAATAGTTATCAATCTCGCAATGCAATATAACAACTTGTTATTTTGAAAGACCGAAAAAATAAACAGAAGAAATACCTATAAAAAATATCAGACACAAGTATTGAACTCATGAATGCACTTAAAATTTATTAAAAATATCACTTGATACTTTAAAATATCATTTGAAAGTATTACTTAAAAATAACACTCAAATTTGATGAAATATTTTCCAATAAAGTCTTGAAATCTTGAGCACCGTGTCCTGTAGGAGCAGCAGGTTTCAAGACAAGTTCTTGAAACTCTTGAACATTTTTCCTTATTCTTCTCCCTTGTTCATCATCATTTCCTAAGATAAGCTTTAAGTTCTTGATTACCTCATTCTTTGTAAACACACCACCATCAACTCTCACACCAGTCCCCCATACATTCTATACGATTGTTGCATTTATCATCAGTAAACACTGGCCTACAAATCACTGGAACCCCATTTGCCATAATTTCATACACATAATTGGCACCACAACGTGTCCCATGTACACCAACTGAATTATTTCCTAGTACTTGTGCCTGAGGTGCCCATGCCACTAACTTGCCATAATAACTAATCTTTTCAAGAAACTCATCAGGCAAATTTCCCCTTAAGTTTTCCCTTAGAGCCGAGGGGAATGGAATTTTACTCTCCAAGATTGCCTCTGCCAATTCTTTAATTTCATCAGGAGGGATCCTAATCACCGTTCCAAAGCTAATATACAGCACAGACTTGGGTTTTTGGCTATTCAACCACTGACAGACAACCAGTAGCGTCTGTACTTGGCAATGGTAAAGGTGGTGGTGGCATTGATAAGGTCACAAATCCCACATTAAGCAAGCTCGGATACTTGGATTATAGATCATCTAATACGACTGTAGGGTATAGTTCTTGGAAAAAATTCATAGCAGAGTAGTGCATTTTGGCAGGACAGTTCCAATTTGACTCATCATGGTAGAAAAGAGATTTTCTTGTTCAGCCTTTAAGAACACTTCATCAGGAATATCCTGAAACGTCATTTTAGCTAATCCTGGAATAGTTTCCAGGATTTTGTTGTCGCAAACATTACCATCACCATCATTTCCATCACAACCACCACTAGTACCATAGTACTGACGAATCCTATTAGTATAAATGAGTGCTAACAAGGAATGTGGGACAGGAATCCAAACTGCAATCCAAGGAACACCAAAATCCTCCGCGATTGATCCTGAAAACACCAAGAATGCATTCGTTATCAAGCAACTGATCTGACGTATATCAGCCATAGCCAAATCCAACACTTTTCTGAAGTTATCTGGCGCTGCTCTCATGAAAAGCTCCAATCTTGCTATTGGATGGACCGAAAAAACATGATTCGTGGGCACACCATCGCCTACATTGTAGGAGCTAATGTTGTTTAGCAGGGTGTTGGATTTTGATGGCAAGAAGAGGGAATTGTTAGAGTCTGATGCGTTCAAGAAAGGAAAATTCGTGTCTGGGGATGCTATCGCTAGCTTCTTGACTAGGTTGAGGAAAGCCAAAGGGTGGCAGCCAAATGGGAATGCCAAGACAGCAACATGTTGTTTCTTTGTGCTTTTGGTTTGCACCATAGGATCAACCGACAAGTGGTAACCTGAAAAAATGCCAAGAGTTAGGAATCAAAATAAACGATGGAAATGCTTTATGTCTGCTAAGTAGATTTTTTTTTGGAAAAAGATGTATGCTAAATAGATTTGTTTCCGTTATTTTGGAAAAAGAGTCGGTGAATGATTAAGTTTCGTGCTCGTTATTGTGTTAAAATATCATAATTAATGTAATTAATATGATTTTAAAATATTTAGATTATAATTTTATCAGTATATATAATTGTTTATTATTTTAAATAATTTTTATTTTAATAAAATTATTAAAACAATGATAGAAATTATCTTAAATAATTAATAACTTATATATATAATTTAAAATTTTATATAATAACATAATAATGTACACGTTACAATAGAATTTATTACTAAGTTTAGAGTGGGATAAGAATGATTGGTGGGCTGTTTGCAAAATAAAAATTAGATATGCGGTGGAAGTTTTGATTGTTAATAGTGAATCTTTCCAAAGATGATGACACATGAATTCATAACATCAACCTTCAGGTTGATGGCCAACGAATGAGCTTGATTGATCCAATGGGTTCATTTATTGATATTAATGAGAGTGACAATGACGATAATACATTAGAAAATGAAGAATTAGATAATGATGATGATAATAAAGATGATGATGTTAGTTTACAAAAATAGTGATTAGAGGTAATGTTATCATAACTCAATTTATAATATTTATATTATAATGATTCAATGTAAGTGAATGTCTAAGCATACATATTTGTATATTTCATAGGATGTGAGAGAATGATCAATATCATGGGAGTTCATTTGTGCAAGATACTACACGAGGTACTAGCTAATGTCAACATGATAGGCCTTCTTTTTCATCACCTTATATTCTACTGTCTAATAAACCCACACGATCACCTCTGGCTCCACCAGTTGTAGCATCACCATCACCATCACATTCTTTGCTCTTTCATCACCGGCTACGCCTGCACAATCGCCTACCTATGATACTTCTACTATATCGACAATTGATCCTTCATCTTCTCATTAACCTAGACAACAAGTTATCAGTATGAAGTATGTTGTTTTAATCATCTCACCTTATATATTTGTTTATATTAATCAACATATTTGGTTATATATTTATGTAGCTTTACTCTTTTTTTTTTTTTTTTCATTTTAATCCTATGGAATCAATGTTTTAGCCATATTTTCTTGATTTTTAGGGAGCATTTTGGACTTCGTTGGTTATGCTTGAAAGTCATTGTCAGCGAACACTTAAGATTTATGCTTGAAGGAGTTCAAGGTATAATTTAAAATTTGTAATTAATATTATTCATGTGTTCATATTTTGTTTTCTTATATTACAAAAATATTTTCTTTGAGTTTGTGAGCACCAACAGGTCATGTTTTTGAGGTTGTGCTTGAGTGAGTGGAATTTTGCTGGCGACTCCTTTTTATCAACAAATGGGGGCTCTAGAGGACATGGGTCTTTACATTGGTAACAACCCAAGATGTGACACATGTTTAGATCAATGAGGGATCTTTTAGGCTTTATATAAGTTTAAAACCTTACGTCCAAATTATAGTCATCGGGGGACTAAGTCAGGATAATACGTTGGTACCATCCCTACGAATTATGGAGTTGCCACCCATCTTTGGTTGGGATAAGAATCTAAGAAAGGCAATGTCTGATCCTAAACCAAGTCAATTAGAAGACCCATTTCATCTTCACCTATTAAAGATTAGGTTAAAAAATAGGGTACAACTTAAAGAAGAGGTTAGGTACCCCTAAATCACTTAGATATTGAGATCCAACCTTCAAGTATTTTTGGTTCAGTCTCAACATCTTAACTAAGTTATTAATTATTTCAATTTAATGGCCTTAAGCATGCCTCTAGTGCAATTAAACCAAAAAAGCCAAGCCAACCACTCAAAGGGGATGTGGATTATACATCATGGCAAAGGAAGTGACATGCATGTCATCACATATACACAATCAACGAAAAGGAAAAGAGAGTGAGGGTCATGTGACATAGCATAGGGTTGTCATTTATTTTATCTATTCGCATCACATGATCATCCATAATCCTATAGCATGATTATTAAGACCAAACTTATGGTCTAGATCAAGCAAGCACCTGCGCGAAAAAAAGCATAAGTTTGTAAGTAAAAGGAACATAAGATAAGTAAGATTAACAATAAAAAAAGAGCCAAACAAATAAGTATAATTCACATTACCATATCTCTCTTACCAAGGTACCTAGGAATGTTTCTAAGTCCATAATAAGCATACCCCAACATCACATGAGAAGCAATATATCATCAAAACACAAACACATGCATCATGCAAGATAAGGAATCATAAACATGTGATGCAAAGCCCTTGAAGGATTTGAATGGCCTATGGCAAAGTCATTACAAAAGTGGTCCTAGGATTGATGCTCCCTTGGTTACTTGTAAAGAGCTAGGCATCCATAAACACTTCCAACCATAACAAAAATTAGAATGCATTTTTAACAAGGGAAAATCACAAGGCCAAAACAAATAACATTTTTGAAAAATAAACTTGACAATGATGAAACACCCAACGTCTTAGGAATCCATGGTTCCTTACGTGGTCACTGCCAAATCTAGTCCAAACAAAATACTCAAAATCCTAATCAATCAAAGTGTGGAAGAACACAAAATATTAACATAAAATGCACCATAAAAACATTTAAAACTTGTCCAAATTCCATTTTTTAAAATCAATAGGGGTCCTGGGTCAGAAGAGCTCATCCTATTATGTTAATGGAACCATATAACATTATAAAAGTAACCTTAAAATGGAAGAAATCTAGGTGGAGAAGAAGGAGATTTTGCAAACTATTCCTTGAGAAGCTAGGTTGTACAACCCTAAATTTCTGAGTTTTTTTAAAACAAAGAATAAGAAAAAGAAAGAGGAAAAAGGAGAAACAATAGAGGTTTTAAAATGCCTTTATATGTTCCTTTGCCCTTATAGGCTCACTAGATGGTTTATATCCTTCAAAATGCTTAGGGAGTGCATAATAGTGTAAAGATTAGACATAATTCTACCTTGAAAATGTATGGAATGGACTAGGGTTTTAGTGTTTCTATGTTAAGGGTTAAATGTGGGAAATTTAGTCAGAGTAACACTAAGGTTTTCAAACCCTTTCCTTCCACTAGAGAGGTATTTATAGGTGATGAGAGGGCTCACCAGAGCTAAAATAGTTTTGGTTGGACCATGTTCATATCCAATCATAAAGGAGAAGATGAATCTCCTAGAATTAAGGTTTGTATGTGGGATGTACAACAAGGAAGGGCTGCACATCCATCTTTCAAGGCTATACAACTCTAGGGTTACAGGGGGGCCAATTCCAAAAGGTTAGAGGGTTTAGGGTTTATCCTTAGCTATACATCCCTGAGGTGGTTTGTATATCCCTATTTACTAGGCTAGACATCCCTATTCACTAAGCTATACATCCCATTTTGTTGGGATGAATGTCCCAATTTAATGGGATACACATGCCATTGAATAGGGTTAAAAGCCTTGGGCATGTTTTTAGGCTTGGTCGTAGGTGTAGTCTTTAGGCATAGTCTTTAGGTTTTTTAACGGTGTTCTAAAGCCTCATTCCTCTTCCTTTGACAATTTCCCCTTACATTTTATGGAATATGTTTGGTGATTTTCATCATTCGGCTTTGCACCCTGAGGCCTAAAGTTTCAAGCTTAAAGTTTACCCCATACTTTGTGGGTCTTGGAAAATAATATTTGACACATGACTATTTGAACAAGTCTTATCAAAGCAATGTAAAGAATATAGGCATTAGTGAGGTTATTACAACATACAATTTTTTAACAACTCCTCTAGTAGGTATTAAAACTTGTTCTAGCAGCTCTTTCGTAAGTGCCAGGTATCATTGTGTCTCTCAACAACTTTCTAGTAGGTATTGGTGAACTTCTGACAGCTTTCTAGTAGGTACCAAGTGTTGTTATATTTCTTAATAGCTTTCTAGCAGGTATTAAGGAAGATTTGGCAGCTTTCTAGTAGGTATCAGGTGTTGTTGTATTTCTTAATAGATTTCTAGTAAGTACTGAGAAAGTTCTTACAGCTTTCTAGTAGGTACCAAGTGTTGTTGTGTCTTTCAAGCTTGTAGTTACTATTGTTCTTGAATCTTTTGCGATTACCTAGGCCCTTCTAGCTGACGATTTTGGCTCAAAGGTGCTCCTTTGGGTTGTCTCATGTCATTTTTGCCTTCTGGCATGTCAAAAGTGACTCGTTTATATTTTACTAGAGCCCTTCTACCTATCATAGGGATTCATTTCTATCTTAAAGTGGGAAATCCATGCCCACATTGTAAAAAATTGCTCTAATAGGTTTAGATATTTTTTTTGCTAGCAAATCTCTTCCCGAATGCACACTTAAAGCTTCACAAAAGTCAAACTTATAGCTAGGGGTATTTTGGGAATTCGATCAACATATTAGAGGGCAAATACAGTTTTTCATTATTTTAATAAGAGTAAAGGCATTTTGGTTAATCTGTTTGGTAAGTTGGATGGTTACATTGAACTCTTAGGCTTCAGTGGGTTCATTTTCAGAAAATGAGGCTTAAAAGGGTAATTTGGAATATTGGCATTGAAAGGGGTGATTTGGAAAGTTGGGCTTGAAAAGGGTAATTTGGAATATTGGGCTTGAAAGGGGTAATTTGGAAGATTAGGCTTGAAAAAAGGTAATTTAGATAGTTAGGCTTGAAAGGCCCAATTTGGGCCAACCATAATGGAAGTTTCTTCTAGAATGTGGAACCTGGTTTGTACAAACCAGGCCCACTATAGCAACCCCCTTTGGCAACAACCTCTCATTTGTCGTAATGTGCTCTCTCTCTCTCTCTCTTTTCTTACTAAAAAAAACTCTCATATTTACCTTCTTAGGTTTTCTTGTGCTTTAGGAGATAACACCATGGTTGGATTTTGCGGCAATGATATGTTTGACATGCAAGAGGAAATTTTGACAAGGCCATTATTATACGAGATGCTCTAGAGTAGTTGTGATCTTAGTGTGGTTTCGAGAGGGTGAGCCTATTAGGGAGCATGACGGTGAAGTTGATTTCGATTTGTTTTTCTTTATGCAGCGACACATCGACAGTCTACATTATATACCGTCACATTACAAGAGCCATCTCGACAATGGTAGGTGTTTTTCCTCTTTTTTTTTTTTTTACTATTTTTCCTTTAGCTTGCTCAATATTATATATTCTATGAATTGTTCTAGAATTTTCTTTTTGCTTATGAACATTAGGACAACTTTCAAAATATTTAGAGATAGCTTTTAGGACACTCACCTATTATTTTTAACTAAATTTATTTTCTATCCAATGGCTTGATTTGTCATCTCAATTTGCACACACTCTTGTTTCATCCTTATAATCTGCATGAAAGAAGTAGGATTAGTTTATGGATCACTTTGTGAGAGATTTAGGATGCACACCAATAATAAATAAATCATTTATTTATTGTAGATTCGTCTCAATTGATTCTAGGTTGAGTCCTGCTGTCTTGCGATATGTTATTTTTCAATGATGGATTGGACCTAAATTCTACTTCAAAATTAATTTTCATAATTTCTCCTTGAGATTTGCAAGTAGTTGTTCGGACCATGGGCCAGTTACTCTCTCCTTCTTAGATTCTTCATAATTTTTACAGTCACTTGCATATCACAAAACATAAAAATTAATTTATTTAAATGCAATTAAGTGCTTACCTTAAGTTGCCGATCTAATTTCTCTGTCCCTTTTGCTTTTAGCTCTCGGCATGAGTGCAAAACTACTTACTATTCTATTTTATTTTATTTTTTCTTATTTTTATTTTCTAATGCCTTCCCATGATTCATCTTTCCTTATTTTTAGGGCAATCTCCTATCAAAAGGTAGGCATTGCAATATTTCCCATTGGGACATGGTTTCAGGAGCTCCACCAATGAGTTGTAGTTCGTTTAAAGGGGACTAGTCTTCTCCCTTTCTTCGGACACTACCAAAGGAGGCTCTGCAAATCGACTTAATGATGACTTAAATGTTGGTTGAGTAGTGGATGGATACCAGCTATGCTTTCCATTTGCCTTTGATCAGAGAGTTGACAATCATGCTGAGGGAATTTGCTTATTTGATTAGGCTCTGCTTCTCAAACATTCCCCTCTAATGACTCAGGCTTGCATGAGTCCATGCTCTAAAAGGGTTACATCCTTTGACTCCTCAGATGTGTTTTACAGGTTAAGAAGAGTTAGACTATCATGATTTCAGCATACAGATTGGTGCTCCTCTAGCTATAGATGGTTGTGCTCAGGAGATAGTGGACCAGTACAAACATTACTTCTTTCTGTGTACCCTATAAGGAGTCTTATTCCTAAGCATTTCTAATGTAGCCAAGCTCTACCTCGTGCCAGTGTTAGAGGACCTAGAGCTCCTTTACCGTTTCTATTAAGGATCTACAATATTAGTGTATTTGTACTAATATCTAGATCAATGTTTCAGGGGCAAGGTATACATGTGCAACGACTGTCAAGTACTCAATATGAGCTTGTCTCAACATCTTTTTTTTTTGTCTTCATTTTTATCTTCTATTATTATCTTGGACTAAAGTTGTACTTCTCTATAAGCATGGGCTCTCTAGTTGGGTTTACTAGCAGGGAACAACCTTATGGCAGATATGAAGGGGAGTTATCCTCACTTCATCAGGTGGAGTGTCCCACTCCTCACAAAGACTTTTATGGTAACTAGGTGTGCTTGCTTGAACTCGATTACCATTGATCAAGTATAATTATTCTATAAAAAGGAACTTATGTCAAAAAAAGTTATTTCCTTATTTTTTCTTAGTTTGATACTTACAACGGTTGTTTGCCCTTATTGTAGGTGTATTGTGATAAGAGGGGCCCTATAGAGGCATGAACATTAGAGGTGGCAGAGGTGGTGGCTATCTCCTATGGGCAATGGTTGATGATGGGCCCTTTCCTCTATGAGTGGTGCCTAAGTGAGAGGGTGCTTCGCTAGCATGAGGGCCAAAATACATAACATGTCCCTTAACATTCATCCATAAGCATGTTTTAGGCAGCAGATCTTAAAAAAAAAGGGAATTAGAGGCAGCCCTACCCTACACACTAGAGATTAACTTCGATATCTTCGATAGGGTTGATGATGTCATTATGGCTTACATGGTCTACTTGTATCTTCGAGCTGCTAAGACCACATATGTAAGTATCTTTTACTTTTATCCCCATCAAATTCCATCAAACTTAGAGTCCTGACAATACTTCTCTTTTCTTTGTAGATTCCCTTGGTCTAGGTTAAGGCGATGGTCAACTTGTTTACCACCTTGAAGTGAGCCATAACACAACAAATGAGGCCTATGCAGGTTAGTGGCAAAAGGCATGTAATTAGTGAAAAGGAATGCATGTACATTTGTTTGTGATTCGTGGTTATGTGTGTGATTTGTGTCCCAACCATCTTAACCCTCATGTATCTTGCATGAGATGATCCAGTATTTGACTCATGATCTCCTGGACAGGGACCAATGTCTGATAGAGGCTGAGGCTGAGATAGAGACACTGACCTTAGCGATCGAGGAGAGTTAATATATAGCCACAAATAGTGAGGTGAAAAGACATTGAGTAGATCTCCCTCTGGGAGCTAAGGTAGTTGAGCCCCTGAGACCCCTCAACGTATCCTATAGGTTCTATCATCATGAGATTTTATGGATATTTTTACAAAGTTGTAGATAATATTTTAAGCAATTTGAAAGCCTTAATTCTAGTTGATTGTTAAGATGATAGAACCTATAGGATACGTTGATGTTACCTTACCTTTGTTTTGTCAGATTTTGAAATTTTTGATTTTGGCCTCTTATTTCATGTCCTGAATGCATGTTGAACCATTTTGTCCTTTCTTGTTTGTGCATATGTCTTTGAAGCAGATGTAAGTGATCCTCAAGCCAAAAATATGAAAGGGGATGTTGCCCCAAATTTTTTAGAATGAGGTGGTCTGTACAACACAGTAAGCAATCTATATAGACCAGTAGTGGTCTAGGATGTACATACTTGCTTCATTGTATGTAATTGTCAAGTACTAAGCAAACCGATCCTCTTCTATAAATACCCATACTGGGTTCTTCTTTTCAAAACCTCCATTTTCATCCTGTAAAAAATGAAAAGGTCATTTCTAAGGTCTCTTCCTTCCCAGATTTGACATGATCTACCTTGAGTCAGTCTTACTTCTCTTTGGTATCTTTCTTCTGTTCACTTAGACATGAGTTTCCTTCAGGAAGCTTGCGATTTATAAGATTTCATTACCCATACTTTCCACTTTGGAGATACAAAGATTTGCCCTCCTATTGGAGGAGTTTGGCTCAATCCTTGACTATTGTGTCACAGCTGTAAACTGGATTGCTTTACCTCAGTTGGGTTACCCCTATGTTTGAAAAATGGTGGAGGTTTTTGACATACAGTATGAGAAAGCCCCATGTACACATTAAGAAAAAGAAGATTCTAATGGCTCATTTTCTCATTCTCTTCCCTTCTAAGGTTCATGCTTGAGTGACTTAGGCTCACATTATTGTAACCATCCTGATGGGTGAGTATTTATAGATTTTACCACTTATACAGGGAGTTATGTCATAGAGGACTCCTGTACCGATGATCTTATGTGAGACCATTGTAGGTCTAAATAGAGTAGCTCTCAATGTCAGCAACTCTTTCACGGGCAGTCTGCTACTACTTCATGTGAGAATTCCTTTTTGTAATTTGTTTCTCTTCTCATTTCTCATCATATGTCTCTTATTGTTATTCTTACTACCTTAATTTTTGTATGGACAACCTTTACGAGTTTTCAATCCACCGGGCAGCTCATTTTTGCTTAAGTCATCCTGTTGGGTTTTCAACCTAATGAACTTTCTATTTTCCTTCCATTTTTTTTAGGTATGGCTGTAAGAGAGATTGACACTATTAGGTACCCCCACTATGGATGCGAGGCTCTATTACCTACAACACCACTCAAAAAATTGCTTATCGAGGTCAGCTACTACTAGAGCTAAGTGGGCCGAGTGGATGTCCCATATCATTATTATTGACATCCGTTGGAGCTGCCCATAGTGGCGTATAATGCATGTTACCTTGAGGACTTATAGAGATTGCATCATCCTTCTTGCCTAGACTCAGGCACTTTCTATGACCCTGTTTAGGTGCATCGCTAGTTCAATGATCCTCAGCTTGAGGTTGAGTTCCTTCCTTCATTCGTTGGGGGCCTTTTGTCTTAGCGCTTCTTAGATAGGGTTGAGGCTACTTGGACTAGCTGCTATATCTACGACTTTTATTCTGGTAGAGATATAAAGCCTAAAGATAATAAGGACTATATGATATGGTTGAGTGACCTTTAGAGTTGTAGACATCCTCCTTATCTTACCAGAAAATAACAAACAATGATCTTTCATGGAAAGTTCCCTCTTTTATATATGTGATTCTAGTTCAAGGTCATGTTTAACCAAATTCACTTTAATTATGTGAATTTTTCTTTTCATGTTGTGCTTAACATGGACCATCTACTTTTTGCACATTACACATTAGTCAAATGCATGACTACTACCTTTAATCATGGTATATTAGAACATCCAATCACTTTGTTCAATGCCTTTGCTCGGTCAGTCCCTTATCCTTCTCCTATATTTTTCTATTATAATTCAATTATTCTGCTATTACTCTTCTAGTGCTCAATTACACTCTCTCACTTTTTACCTTATATGCATCCTTTTTTTTTTTTTTTTGCTTTAACTTTTGCCTAAGCCTCCATTTTTAATTTTCAACTTAGCGAGCTATTTTTTTCTTTTATTTTGCTTTATGATTTTATGCCCTATTTTTTGCCTAAGTCATCATTTTGAGTTTTCAACTTAGCAAGCTACTTTGCTTTTCTCATATCTTACACAAAATATATTTTTAACCTGTCCAAATTTATCGGTCCGGTGAACTTGTTCTCACCCATATTTGATAATTTCACTACACCACTTAAGTAGATTTGTTTAACCATATAGAGGTCTTCTTAGTTCGGTATGAACTTTCCTCAATGATCCTGAGTTTGTGGCTAGAGTGCCTTTAGCACCAAATCGCCAACCTTTATCATATTCGACTGAACCTTATTGTTAAATGTTCAAGCCATTTAAGCTTGATACAATTGGATGTAATAAAAGGGCCTTCAGCCTTTTATCATATAGTAAAGCTAATAATTCAAACCTATTTCTCACCCATTGGTATTTAGAGACATTGGACTCAACCAATACCCATAAGGACTTCACCTCTAGCTTAATTGGTAATATCGCCTCTATCCTATACATTAAAGAATACAACATCATTTCAGTCGATGTCCTTGCTATAGTCTGGGAACCTACATACAGTAACTTTTCCGACCAGTCCCTATTCATTTTGACCATCTTTTGCAAAAATGTTTTTGACATTCTTGTTAGCTGCTTCAACTGCCCCATTAGCTTACAGTCTATATGGTGAAGACTTGTGGTGAGTTACTCGATACTTCTATAAAATTAACCTGACCTTGGCCTAAACATGGATGTCATTATCCATAATAATGTGATGAGGTAAACTATATCGATAAATAAGATTCTTTTCAATGAATTGAGCCAGCTGCTTTACCCCTAGCTTATTAAAGGCCTTGGCCTTTCCCCACTTTGAAAAGTAGTCTACAACCGCTATAATGTACCTATTCCCCCTCATAGAAGCTGACTTGAAATCATATTGATACTTCAGTCTATGAATAGACACAGTGAAGTCAGGTTCTTTAATTTGGTTATTGGTGAATGATTAATGCTACCATGAACTTGGTATTTATGACAACTTTGAACCATCTGAATAAAATCTTGCTCTATTGTGGTCCAATGGTATCCCAACCTTAGAATTTTCTTTACTAATGCCTTTTCATTCATATGATGACCACAAACTCTCACATGCATTTTGTTCATGACTCTATTTGCTATTCCTCTAGTAAGGATCTCAAGTGAATCCCATCAGGCATCCTCTTATACATCATACCCTCACGGACTATAAATTGTAATGCCAGTCTTTGAATTATCTCTCTTTCTCTCCTTCTAGCCCCTTAGGGTATTCACCGCTTGTTAGATACATTTACACATTATAGCACTAAGGGCGATTCCCCACCAACACTTGTACCACACTTTTGTTAACATGACATAACGTTATAGATTTGAGTATAATAAAAGGCTTAAATGGCATCATTTTCAGTCCATCTTATATAGAAACTAAAATTGCTAGAGCGTTAACCATCACATTCTCCTCTCGTGGTAGTAATTGAATATGACTTTTTAAAAATTTTGTGCCATCTCCTTCAGATGCTTTAAGTATGGAACTAACCATTCTTCCTTTAATTCCCACTCATTTGTTTCCTGAGAGATAACCAACAATGAATCCTTGAACACTTCAGTGGTTTTAACTCTCATTTGCATCAAGAGTTCTAGCCCAAGTGCATAAGTTTCATACTCTACCATGTTATTGTTCATATTGAAATCTAGCTTTTTACCCATAGGAAAGAGTTCTCCTTTTGGCATAATAAGAATTACTCCTATATTTGCTCCTTTTTGTTTATTACCCATTGAAATTCATTGTCCAACCCAACAATTCAATTACGCTTAATTCTTTATTAGGAAATTGAGGAAGTTTTGCTTTTTCGTCTTTAATAGTTTGTCATGCCAAATATTCAATGATTGTCTGCCCTTTAATTACCTTTCTAGTTAGATGCTTGATATCAAACTTAGTCAACAGTACTAACCATTTAGCTAATATTCCAGTTAGAGTGGGGGCCTCGTGTAGGTATTCGACCACGTCTAGCTTTGAGACCATTTCCTTAGAGTATGACTAAAAGTAGTGTCTTAGCTTTTTGGCGGCCCATACTAGTGTTAAATAAGTTTTCTCTACCTGATTATACTTTTCCTTATTGGACAATAACTTCTTATTGAGGTAATACATGACATGTTCGTTACGTATCTCATCTTCTTGAGCTAACATCACACCCACGACGTTTGCCTATGCTATTAGATATAAGATTAATGGCCTCCCAAGTTTCAGGGATTTCATTATTGGCAGGTTGGTCAAATACTCCTTTATCTTTTTAAAGGCCTTTTGATTCTATTCATTCCACTTCATCGACTGGTCCTTTTTAAACAACTTAAATATTAGTTTGTAAATAGGGGTAAGTCTTACGATGAACCTATTGATATATTACAAACAACTTAAGAAACCTCAAACTTCCTTCTCTATCTTAGGTGCAGGTATGTCTTGAATTGCCTTCACACTATTTAGATATGCTTCAATGCCATTCTCACTTACTATATGTCCTAATTACTTGCTAGAGGTGACCTTGAACACACACTTATTGGGATTCAACTTCAAGTTGTACTGATCGACCAACCCTCTTTAGAAACTTCTCTAGGGCCTTGAAATGCCCTTTCCTTGTCTCAGACTTCACCATCATGTCATTCACATATACATTTTCCTTTGTATGGATTAAGTCATAAAATAAAGTTGTCATTATCTAATGGTATGTCGCCGCTGCTTTCTTCAACCCAAGCAACATTACCTTGTAGTAATATGCCCCCCCCATTCCAAGATGAATGCCATTTTCACCATGTTCATGATAGCCATGAAAATCTAATTGTAGCAAGAAAACCCATCCATAAATGAGTACATAATACACGTTGTGACACTATCTACTAACACATTGATATGGAGCAATGGAAAGTCATCTTTTATGCAAGCATTATTCAGATCCCTCTAATCCACACAAAACTTTACTCTTTTATCTTTCTTCAGTAACAGTACTATGTTGGCTAGTCATTTCAAATAGTCCATTCTTTCTTGAAATTTGGCATTCAGCTACTTCGCCACTTCTTTTTTAACCAACTGAGCCCATTATGGTCTCATCTTTTGGTGCTTCTATTTCACCAACCTTATATGTTCGTAGGTTGAAATTCGATGCTTTGCAATTTTCTTGTTAACCCTGGGCGTAGCCTCATATGTCTAAGCAAAGACCCCATAGTGTTTCCTTAGAAGCTGTTCAAATTTCCTTCTCTCTTTTAGTGTGACATCATAGGCAATATGCAAGATTTTAGATTTTTTTATGTGCCGAGATTAAATGTAGTGGTATGCATAGAATTAATGTTACATATGCTCATCAAATGATGTATACTATACATATTACCATCAGAAAACACATCACATAAGTAAGTGAATTCATCATTCATTGCCTTAAACTTAGAAAGAAATACATCATCATTTTCAAAAAGACTAAAAACAAGAACATAAAAAGTATTAAAAAAAATAGCTTCTTCTACAAGAGCCTTCTCCCCTTTGACCTTTCCCTCTTTAAACCAATCGCAATATTAAGATCGTCACCCTGTTCAGAGTCCCTTTGTTTCTCTTCTTTTATGCCAGCTACAACCTTCACTACTTTTTTAAAGTCCTATCTCATTTGGTTATCCCCTAACTCATTCTTCATAAAACTCTCTCAAAGGGTTATCCCATCTAGCTCAGTTTGATCCTGTACCTCCTTGCCATCACCTGTGTCCTCAATAGAACTCACAACCATGTTTTCAATATTTACTAGAGTTATTTCGGTGTATGTACCCTCGTTGAACTTGTATAACCTAGTGTATCCCCATTCTGGATCCACAAGAGGAGCACCTTGATTATTAATCCTAGACTTCTCCTTCATGAAATTGACACTTGTAGCCTAGAAGCATTGTTCTAGGGAGTATCCTCTTCCTCTTCCTCTAAGAACTTCTTCCTATCGTTCTAAGGCCACACAGTTTGAGAGTCATATAAGACTATAAAACTAACTCTACTCTTAGTTATCCTCTATCTTTATAACCTATTTACATTTTTTCTTCCTTTTTTTTTCCTGTTTATCCCCCTCTTCAAATGAATCTTGATAATTCAAATAGCTTAATTCACCAACATCCATTTGAAAAAAAGCCTTCTCAAGTTCATCTACGCCATCTCCTGATGACTTCTCATCCTCAATAACCTCTTGCTCATCCTTTCAAGAAACTCTCTCTTCTTTCACAAAGAAATCAGATAGCAGCCCACAAAGATCCCTTACTTCCACTTTTGATCCTTTACCATGGTAGTCCAGTCTTTTCCTCATAGTCTGTATAGGAATATTTGAAAACTATGGTATACTTGTGGAATTCTTTCCTAACCCCTAATCGGGCAAAAAGTTCATGTTTTCATAATACTCATCACCTTGAGATCAAGCCACTTATCAGTGACTACTGTAACCTGAAATCCTTTAAGGTGCAAAATAACTACGCTTAGTGTTGTCATAATCTCTACAACTTCTGCACAGATGGTTACAATCTCACCTTTATAATGAATCTTAACTTTCTAATGAACAATGGAGGGTATACTGCCCAACAGATGATACCATAGTCTTCTCAATAAAAATGAGAAAGTGAGAGGAGTGTCCATGACCATAAACTCCACCATTGCCTCTATGATACCCATTTTTACCAGGGTTTGAACACACCCAAAGTTGAACTCCTACTATCATCATAGGCCCAGATGATACTGTCAAAAGCTTTCAAATCCTTCTCAAACAATCTAAACTTATGTAGTAACTTCAAAGGGTAGATGTTAATCCTGGATTCATCATCAACTAACAGATACGAAGTGCACTTCCTTTTTCACCTCAACCCTAATAAAAAAAGCTAGATTGTGATCTCTTCCTTCTGACGACAAGTCCTCATCCAAAAAGGTGATTTATAAGTGACCAGAGCAATAATGTCCCTTAGAGTGGCTTCACTATAAATTATTAGGCTGGACGTGGCTTTAACTATAGGTTTCTTATGCTCTTAAAAAGTAATGAGCAATTCCCACAAGCTGAACTAAGCTGGCATCTTCTTCAGCTATTTTACAATAGGGTTATCATCCTCCTCTCTCACAATAGGTTTGCCCAACTTCTTCTCAACTCTTGGTTCCTTAGGAGCCTTCCTATCAAGGTAATATTTCCTACTTCAAGTTACATGGTTCACTTGACTTTTTGTTTTCTTCATTGCTTCCTTCCTATAGCTTAATCATCTTTTTCACTCTTACCTCATTTGTTTCATTGTCTGAACTTTCCCATAGATTGATAGTGTAAACCATGACAATAAGATCCTTGGTGTTTATTCAAAAGTAGCCATAACAACCTCTTTAGGCATCTTAGAATCTATCATAAATGTCTCTTGACTAGGAGGAGGAACATTGCGATAGTTGGGAGAGGTTATCCTCTTACACTCGATCTCTTTGAGTTTGGTTGCAAAATCATCTTATTATTAGTGAGGCCTTAAATCTCATGTCTCAATCTGTAATTGTCATCAGTATTATGCCCTACTCCTTAATGGAAGGCATAATAGGCAATGGCATCATATCCTCTAAGCAGTGGATTGGGATGCGACCTTGGTGCTAGGGGCTTTAATACCCTTACTTCTGTAACCTCTCGAATACCTTGGAAAAAGGCATGCCCTAATCTATAAACTGTCTAGGGGTCTTAACCATATTTACATCGACCATCTTACCACTTCAACTTGAGGCTATAATAAAACACTTCTTATTCCCTTATATTACCTCTTTAACTTAGATCCAAACTCTTCAGCTTATAAATTGGCCTTTCAAAGATCCTCAAACTTCCTGACCAACATACCCTTAATTTTGATGGTATTACCGAGTAGCGCCCTTTTGATAATGGTGCTCCTTACTTTGTTGGTGAGCTTGCTCTAATGATACTCTTTCATCCCAAAAAGATGATCCACAATCATTGTAGGCTGAGATACATCCATCAATGCTTTCCCTATGTTATTATTACCGGTAGAGGTGTCCCCTTTGTTTAGAATCTCATTAACATGCTTGTTCACCTCGTCAATAATGCTTTTTTCCATCTCATTATCTAGGACCTTCGATGGTAAGATTGGTTCCATGATTTGATTAATTCTTTAGCTCATACTTGACGTCTTACTTTTCGTCACAAGTCGGTTGCCCCTTCTCTTCCCTGAGGGTTTAAATGGAGCTATGGCAACTATAAGAAAAGGATTATTAGCATGATGCATGTATGCATGATATGCATGGTATGCACGGTATACACACACCATTTGTAAAATATCCTTCCAACTAGATTCCTACGACACACGAGGTCTAGTGGCTCATTCCAATAAGGGGTCTAGTTCTACTACTAATAAGGGTTAGAGAACATACATGGTCGCCTTGGACTAAGAATAGTTAAGTCACAAAGAACACATACACAGAGGAGCTAATGACAAAGAAACCTATTTGCATTGATTGGAAAAACATATACATGTAATGCAAAGAAATCCCTTATTAGTAAGGGATTGCAAGGATATTTACATAGAAATCTTTTACAAAGTGGGCAATGGGTATAAGTATTTACATATGGAGACAATTACATCATAGGGAATGGGGTAACAATTGCACTTTACATTGGGGGTGCCTAACATTATTCTTTGAGAACTCCAACCCTTCCTGAGGAAATGCAAACGAAGGGGGTGTCTTATAAGCTATTATTGGCTCCTACATGTGCCTAATATTTTAGAGGTTTTTTGTAGTTGATGGCTCCTATAAGCTTGGGGGTCGATTATCTTGATCCCCCATTTGATATACCTAAAAGTATTAGGCTCATAAGTAATCAACCTTCCTTATAATCTCCTAAGCCTAAATAGAGCTTAAGTCTCAAGCTTGGAGGGACCATCGATTTATCTGAGGGTAAACCTAGCATAAGTGGTGAAGTGTAGAGGCTATATGAATGCAAATGGACTTCATTAAAACAAGTTTAAAGTATTAAAGTGAACGAGAGATTAAACGCATAGTTAATTTTATAAGTCCCCAGTCCAGTCGCCACTATAAGCAACGATATGTTGTGTTTTTAGAGTTGCGCTTGAATGAGTTAAATCTTGCTTATGACTCCATTATTTTATAGACCAATAAGGGATTGCAAGGATAAGAGTCCTTCAATTGGTAATGACCCTAAGATGTGGCATATGTTTGTATCAATGAGGGATCCATTAGGCCTTGCGCGAGTTCAAAGCCTTAAGTATAAATTGTGGTCATTGGGGGACTAAGTTCAGATAATACATTGTTATCATCCTTAAGAATTGTGGAGTCGTTACCCAACTTTAGTTAGGACAAGAATTTAGGAAAGGAAAAATTTGAGCCTAAACTAAGTCAGTTAGAAGGACTATTTCATCTTTACCCCATCAAAGACTGGGTTCAAAAATTCGGCACGGCTTGGGGAAGAGGTTAGGCATCCCCAAAGTGCTCGGATATTGGGATCTAGCCTTTGGGCATCTTTGGTTCACTTTCAAAATCTTAACCAAGTTATTAATTACTCCAATTTAATAGCTCTAAGCATACCTTTACTACAATTAAACTAAACAAACCAAATCAACCACTCAAAAGGGATAGGGATCACACATCATGGCAAAAGAAGTGGCATACATGTCATAACATATACATAATCATCTAAAAGGAAAAGGGAGTGGGGGTCAAGTGACATGGCATAGGTTTGTCATGCGTTTCATCCATACATATCACACGATCATTCATAATCCTATAAGATGATTATCATGACCAAACTTATAGTCTAGATCAAGCAAGCACTTACACCACAAAATGCACAAGTTAGTAAGTAAAAGGAACAACATAAAAAAAGCCAAACATATAAGTATAATTCACGTTACCATATCTCTCATGCAAAGGTACCTATATATGTTCCTAAGCCCTTAATAAGCATACCCTAACATCACATGAGAAACAGTATAACATCAAAACACAAACAAATTGATCATGTAACATAAGGAATCATAAACATGTGATGTAAAACATTTGGAGGATTTAAATGGTCTAAGGCAAAATCATTACAAAAAGGGTCCCAGGATTAATGGATCCTCTTCCTTTGTTGCTCACAATGGGTTAGGCATCCATAGACACTACTAACCATAACAAAGGTTAGAATGGAATTTCAACAAAGGGAAATCACAAGGTCAAAACAAATTAATAACATTCTTAAAAAATAAACGTGACCATGATGATACTCCTAATGTCCTAGAATCCCTAGTTCCTCACTTGGTTACAACTAAATCTGGTCGAAACAGAATACTTAAAATGCTAATCAATCAAAGTGGGGAATAACATAAAATATTATCACAAAAATGCACCATAAAACATTTAAAACTTTTCTAAAATTCTATTTAAAAATGAATAGGGGTCCTAAGTAATGAGACCTCATCCTATTTTGTCAATGGAACTATAAAACATCATAAAGATGGAACAATAAAACATCATAAAGGTAACCTTAAAGTAAAAGGAATTTGGATGGAGACAAAGGAGATTTTGCAAACTACTCCTTGAGAAGCTGGGTTGTACAACCTACATTAAGGTTGTACAACCCTAATTTTTAGATTTTTTGAAATAAAGAATAAGAGGAAATATGTGAAACAATAGGGATTTTAGGATGCCTTTATATGTTCCTTTGCCCTTAGAGGCTTACTATATGGTTTACATCTTCTAAAATGCTTAGGGAGTGCACATAAGTGTAAAGAGTAGGCCTTGTTCTACCATAGTAATACATGGAATGGACTAGGGTTATAGTGTTTTTTTATTGAAGGTTGAATATGGAGAAATTTTGGTAGAGTAACACTAGGGTTTCCAAGCCTCTCCCTTTCCTCTTCAAATGGATAGGTATTTATAGATGATGGGATGGTGCATCTAAGCCAAAATAGTTCTAGTTGCATTAAGTTCTTATCCAATTGCAGAGGAAAAGATGAATCTTTTAGAACTAGGGTTTGCACACGTGATGTACAACTAAGGATGGGATGTACATCCATCTTTCAAGATTATGCAACCTTGGGGTTTAAGAAAGGTTCAGTCTCAAAGGTTATGAGGTTTAGGTTTTACCCTTGAATGTACATCCTTAAGGTTGGTAGTACATCCTTGTTTAATAGGATGTGCATCCCTGTTTGGTGGGAAGTATAGGATGTACATCCCAGTTTAGTAGGTTGTACATCCCATTGAATAGGTTGGAAGCCTTGAGCTTGGTTTTAATCTTAGTCTTGGGTGTAATCTTTGGGCTTAGTCTTAGGACTTTTTCAAGGTGTCCGAAGGCCTTACTTTTCTTCCTTTGGCAATATTCCTTTACATTTTGTAAATATGTTAAGTGATTTTCATCACCAGACTTTCCATCATGAGGCCTAGAGTCTGATGCTTGTAGGGATGCTGCTATAAAGTCCATAGACAATATTGCATGGGAGCATATAGCTACCAGGTGGTATTCATATACTTTATTTAGTTGTAGATGTAGTGGTAATAGGCCATAATGCATCTCTAAGAATATTTAAAATATGTGGAAGTTGAAATGGGATATGTTAGAATTTCAAGCTTGGTTTGCCTAGCTTTCAGCAACAGACGCATAAGACTGCTAGGGTTGGAACTAGTCCATCTCACCATGCAAGCAGATCTAAATTATTTCTTGAGCACACCTTAGATTTGATTAGTTTATTTGTTTATCTTTTAATATTGAATAAAATATTTTGGCTAAAGTAATTAAATTTTATTTCAGGAGAAAGAACTAAAATGTCTAGCCAAGGATTTTGAAATTTTCAAGAAGACACATATTAAGAAGAAAGACAATCAAGTTGTTTATGAAAAGTTAAAGGACATTAATGTGAGTTAAATAAAAATTAGTGTGCTATTTCTCATTTTGAATAAATTGCAATTACAATAACTTTAATTATATTTCATAATGATTATTCATATTTATTAGTACGTGATGGAGAGAAATATTGTTTAAGCTACAAGAATAGATATTGAGATTTTTAAAAAGACACATATTAGGAAGAAAGATAATTAATGTTTGATAAAAAGTTGAAGGACACCAATATGAGTTAAATAAAAATAAGTGTGCTATTTCTCATTTTGACTAAATTGCAATTATAATAACTTTAATTATATTTCATAATGATTATTCATATTTACTACTATGTAGTGAAGAGAAATATTGTTGAAGCTACTTTATAACTACCAGAGAGTTCTAGGGAATCTTAAAACCTCAACATCACCCAATTGTACCTAAAAGCTTTTGGAGGATACAAAAAGAGTAGAGTGCATAAACTTGGTTCTAAGGTGACACTAGTCACCTACTTTCTTGCACCAATTTTTACCAAGTCACATTACAGATGGTTCCAGACCTAGAATTGGAGTCACACATTAGGAGGCATGTTCAAGATGAGCTTTAGTAAGGATTTGATATGTAGTTTGTTAAACACTAACTTCTATATTAGTTACCAAGCACAGTTAGAGGCCTCCAATACCAGGAACCTCAACAACACCTTCGCCTCCAGAGGATGATGATTATTTGGAGGCATGTGATGATGACAGGGATGGTTAGTTTGTTTTAAAAAAAAATGGTGTCTTATATGTAGAACATTATTATAAAGATAGTATAATTTACTTTAATTTTAACAAATTAAATATTTCTTTTATATCGTATTTTTTATTATTAAGTATTAATAAAATATAAATAATAATATAAAATTTTAATAATATAAAAATTTTAGTATACAAAATGTTGGACTAGAATGGTTAATCCTAAGTCTTAAACCACTTTTGATCTTGACAAAGGAGATTGATCAATTCTAATGATTCAATT